>BQNB010155546.1:0-15382 GCA_026074375.1 Tanacetum coccineum
ACAATCAAAACTCTCGAAGTGTTACAAAATATTTTCATAATTAACACTTAGACTGATTTTTCAAATAAATTTTCTCTATATTGCTAACTGTTTAATTACAGGATAATTTAAAGATGGAGATAGAGATGGAGATACCCAGTACCATAAATATCAAGTGAATAACCGAATGCTCAGACACGACCTACACTTGTTATGAAAGATCTCATAAAGGTGTCAAAGCTTCCGCAAACTCTGATATCATTTATTTCTTCACAAGTGCACAAGATGGCGATCTATTACAAGATGATGTAAGATTATGTTTGGCTGATGATCTCAAGAAAGCTCAAGGTCACAATCAAAGTAAGTCAATGATGAATCAAAAGATCACTACCCCAAATGTACAAGATATCAAATGAAGAATCAAATGTCTACGAGCTAAAGACTGAAGTGATTAAGTTTAGTATTTTTAGGGGTGACCTCTCTTAGGGGGAGATTGTTAAATATTAGAAAAAGACTCGGTCACCCCGTGTATTTTACTATTTATAATAGCTCGTAGTTTAATAGTTAATCGTATAATTTTTGGTTTTGAACCGGGTACTAATACCCTGTATTTGTAAGAACTATAAATACCTCTTCTAACTTTGGAAGAGGTAGCTAGTCATTATTCATTTTCCTTTTACACATAGAGTTTCTCTCATTAGAAAATATCTCTCCATGTGTTTCTCTCTCTAGAAACTAGCCATATATAAGAATCATCCCCGGGGCTGTGAAATATGATATCCTACAGGTGGGTTGCATAGACGTGATTACATTTGATCACTTGCATGTCATAGAGTAGATCTGATTTCTATATTGTAATTCTTGTTTATTTGTGAACATCCGGATAGTGTATAAATCCGGAAGTAGTGTTTGTGTATTGGTTAGTATTTTAGGCCTCAAAATACATTGGTGATGTGGTAGATTGGTTCTAGCTAAGATTAGAACTCGACATTTAGCTTAGTGTCAGAAAATATTGTAAGCGACATGGTTTATGTGTTTAGGCCATAAAACACAAGGTTTCTTATGTTCGCCATAAAACATAACGGGTTTGGTTGTACCCGAATAAGGACTCGGAATCTAGCTTAGTGTCAGAAAATAATGTAAGCATTGATATAATGTTTTCTCTGCCGAAATGAAGCTTGTTGATTAGTGAAGTAACTCTCGAGTTAGATACTCGAGGAGTGGAGTAGGGCAAAGAGGAGCTTTGTGACTGAACCACTATAAATCACCATGTCGGTTTGCATTTTCTTTTACCTTTCGCTTTACTTATTTCTTTACATTTACAGCTTTACTTTATAGTTGCATTATGCTCATGATTGTGTGAATGTTGTGTGAATGGTTGTGTATATCTTGTTAGTTAAGGTTGTGTAGTTCTTTGTTCTAAATATTAAGAGTGTGGTTATATTGTTAGAATATGCATCAGCTATTGTAAAATATTATCGACACCTCTCATATTGCGTCAAACTTGATCATGTAATTGATACAAAAGATTTAAAGTTTTATAATGGAAAACGTATTCACCCCCCTCTACGGTTTCCACACTATACCAAGCCCTGAAATAAACTTCCTAATCTAAACAACTTCCATTGTAGCTTCTAAAGCAGCAATATATTCAGCTTCTGTAGCAGACATTGCATTTGCTTAGAACTCTTTCAGTCCACTGCGCCTCCGTTCAAAACGAAAACATATCTTGTCTGAGACTTGGTATTTTTTCAGTCAGTTTCAAATCCAGCATCACAATAGTAATCAACTCTAAGTTTAGCTTCTGGATTTCCACCATAAACTAAAAACATATCTTTAGTATTTCTTAAATACTTAAGAATATTTTTCACAGCAGTCCAGTGAGGTTCACCAGGATTCTGTAAAAAATGGCTTATAATATTTTGCGCGAACGCAACATCAGGTCTAGTGCATATAACCGCATACATAATAGATCACACAGCTGAAGCATAAGGTACATGTTGCATACGCTTCACCTCTTTAGGTGTTGAAGCACCTTGTGTTTTGTTCAAGTAAAGTCTTTCTTGCATGGGGACATGACCACATTTGGAATTATCCATTTTATATCTCTTTAAGATCTTATCCATGTAAGCACTTTGACCAAGTCCAATCAACCGCTTTGACCTATCTCTATAGATCTTGATTCTAAGAATAAATGCTGTTTCCCCTAAATCTTTCATAGCAAAACACTTTCCAAGATATTCCTTTACACTTTGTAAACTTGGAATGTGATTTTCCATGATAATTATGTCATTGACATATAAGATGAGGAATATAACATTACTCCCACTATCATTTTGATATACACACGACTCATTAAGATTTTGAGCAAAACCAAACTTTTTGATTTTCTTGTCAAATCTTTTATTTCAGCTTCTTGATGCTTGCTTGAGACCATAAATGGATCTTTGAAGCTTGCATACTTTTTTGGGATATTTAGGATCAACAAAACCTTCAGGTTGTACCATATAAATGTCTTCATCAAGATAACCATTTAAGAAGGTAGTTTTGACATCCATTTGCCATATCTTATAGTCATAGAACATCGCTATAGCTATGAGAATCCTAATAGCTCTAATGTCAGCAATAGGTGAGAACATTTCTTCATAATCAACCCTGTAGAGTTGAGTATAACCCTTTGCTACAAGACGAGCTTTATAGGTGTGTACAATGCCATCCATGTCAATCTTTTTCTTAAAGATCCACTTACTCCCAACAGTTTTACAATTAGGAGGAAGATCGATCAAGACCCATACCATATTGTCTATCATGGATTGCATTTCCGCAGTCATAACATCGTGCCACTTATTAGATTCTGGATCTAACATTGCAGCTTTATAGCTAGTGGGTTCATTAAGATCCCTTAGACTATGCTCCTCCGCCTCTATATTTAGACATAAACGATTTGGAGCTCGATGTGTCCTTTCGGACCTACGAATCAGAATCACTTCTTGTTGAGGTGGTTCAAAACCTTCAACCTCCATAGGAATTTCGCTAGTGATTTCAGAAGGTGATGTATCTTCATCTTGAATTTCTTTAAGACTACGACCCTCCTACTAACTTCTTGAGATATGAGACTTTTCTCAAAGAAGTTATCATACCTCACAACAATAATTTTGTTTTCAGGTGGGAAGTAAAAAAATAGTAACCCATCGTTTCCTTTGGGTATCCTATAAAGATAAACTTAACAGATCTTTGTTGAAGTTTGTCAAGCATATCCCGCTTCACAAGCACTTCACATCCCCAAACCTTTAAGTAAGACAAGTTTGGAACTTTTCCATACCATATTTCATATGGTGTCTTATCAACCTTCTTGGTTGGAACCATATTGAGAATGCGTGTTGTAGACTCTAGAGCATAATCCCAAAAGGATAATGGTAGAGTTGTAAGATTCATCATAGATCAAACCATGTCTAACAAAGTACGATTTCTCCTTTCAGACACACCATTGTGTTGTGGTGTATATCGAGGAGTAAGCTGTTGGACAATTCCACAAGCTTTAAGATAATCTTTTAACTCTTGGCTTATGTATTCGCCCCCTTGATCTGATCGAAGTGTCTTGATTGTCTTCCTAAGTTGATTTTCCACTTCATTCTTAAACACCTTAAATGTTTAAAAGACTTCATGTTTATGTTTAAGTAAATAAACATAACCAAAATGACTATAATCATCCGTGAATGTAATGAAGTAGCTAGAACCTTGTCTTGACACATGTCTAAGTGGACCACACACATCAGTATGTATTAATCAAAGAAGATCAGTTGCCCTTTTGGTACTATGCAGAAAGGGTTTTCTTGTCATCTTGCCTGATAAAGAAGATACGCATTTGTCAAATTACCCATCATCTGTTGACTTTAAAAGCCCTTCATGTTGCAGCTTTTCTATGCGTTTCTTGCTTATATAGGCAAGACGATAGTGCCATAGATAAGTAGAGTCCAAGTTACGCTTAGCTCTTTTATTGCTAACATTATAAATAGAATTAACATTTGGTACAAGATTATGCATATCAATTTCATAAATACCATTACATGGAATAACATTAAAATAAAGAATATAATTCTTAGAAACTGAAATTCCATAATCCGTAAAACACTAGACAAATCCATTTTCAACTAAACGATGAACTGGAACAACACCTCTAGTTATAGTAGGTGCATAATGACAATTGTCTAAACAAATCACTAGGTCATTAGGTAAAACTAAGTCAAAACTTCTAATAGCTTATACTTGTGCACAAACACCATTGCCCATGTACAAATAGAGAGCTCCTTGTTCTAGCTTTCTTACTCCTCTAAGACCCTGTTTTGTGATACAAATGTGAGTACCACAACCAGTGTCATATACCCAGGACTTATTAGGAAAAGAAAATAATTCTATTGTGAAGATACCTGAAGAACTGGCAGTGCCAACTTGCTTCTTTTTCTTCAACAACTCAACAAGGTAGACATGACAATTCCTCTTCCAATGACCCACCTCCTTGCATTGGTGGCAGGTGTCATCCTTAGCAGGGTGCTCTTTAGCAGAAGGTTTAGGGTTTGTAGGCTTAGGGATGTAAACTTGTTTATATTTTCCCTTTCCATTAGCTTTACCCTTGCCTTTAGCTTTAAGCAATTTATTTTTGGCTTTATGGATTTTACCACCTCTAATCGTCATTACTTACGGTGTTTCATCCTTTTTAGGTAAACCTTTTTCATACTTAATGAGCATAGCATGTAGTTCACCAATTGTCTTCCCCATGTTATGCATATTGTAATTTCTCACAAATCCAGCAAAATCACTAGTGAGGCCATTTAAGATTAAACCAACACTAAGATCTTGTGGTAGCACATAACCAAGACATTCTAGTTGTTCTACATATCCTTTCATCTTAAGGACATATGCAATAACTGATTTACCCTCATCTTGTTTGCAAGCATGAAAAGTTTGGATTAGGTCAAACCTCTCAACTCCAACTTGTTTCTCAAACACAGATTTAAGCTTTTGAAGCATCTTATATGGTGAGGAGTTTTAAAATTGTCTATGTAGTTCAGGAGTCATACTCCTAAGCATAAGACAAGCAACCTCATTATGAGCATCATACAACGCATTCCATTCTGCCATTACATTTGCTGCGAAATCAGTTGTAGGAGCAAGGGGTAAAGGCTGTTCAATGACATGCATTTTCTTTTCAACTCTCAAGACTAACTTAAGTTAATGAAGCCAGTCATTGAAATTATTTCCAGAAAGTTTTTCTCTTTCAAACATCGACCTGAAAGCCGAACGGTTTATGTTTTGAATAGGTAATGCTATCTACAAAACATAGTTAAAGTTCAAGAATTAGTATTTTCGATAATACTCCTTGAAGAAAATTAACTACTCATGTTTAATCATATAAACAATTAATTTACTAAAGGCTAGGACCCTACTTGACATACCACCACCACATCAGTTGATCTGTCAGTGATGGTGTATTCAAAAGGTAATTAACAATTAATAATTTCCGCCGGTGGAATTTCTAAAACCTTATGAGACTTACTTTATTACAATAATATACTAGTAAGCGTGTTTTATCCCATCTATGCCTCGAGTTTAAGGTCTCCTCAATAAACCGATTAAGTTGTCCAATCAAAACTGTGATTATGTAAATCAAGAACTATGATTATGTAATACTAACGTCTCATGAAAAAGTATATAATCACCTTGGATTACGATCTACACAGTCTTACGCATAGTAAAAAGCAATCTTTAAAAGTGTTCTTTTTAATTGATGACAAAAACTTATTTATAACGTGTATTATATTTGTCGTGACAACCATTTGTACGAAGAAGCTGCATAAACTCTTTGTATCATAGATTTTCAATAAATACTTACTCAATTAAGTAACTTATTACGTATCACTCATTTTCTATTACATCTAATGTACCAAGCTTATTCAGTTTTTGATGAAGTTGAGTGATGGTTATGAATCTGTTAGAAGTCAAGTCTTGGCTATGGATCCATTTACCAAGTATGAATAAGGCTTACTATATTGTGCAACAGACAGAAACAAGTAACAAATCATGTTTTTGAGCCTACTGCATTTTTTGCTAATAAGAATAACAAAGGTGGAAATTCTAGTAGGAGGGATGTTAAGACTGGTAGGAATGATTCAAGGCATGAATTCAAGAGATTGTGTACTCATTGTAATCAAGAGGGTCATACTGTGGATCAATGCTTTGAGAAAATTAGGTATCCAGATTGGTATAAAGTTAAAAAGGTAAAGAAGAGCACAAGGATTGCTGTTTATGTCAATTCTAGGTTTGATGAACATTTTCATGGTGACACTCCTTTAGATATGGGCAGTGAGAATGAAGTTGGACACATAAGACTTCGAAATAAATAGTCTATAATAAATCTTATTTCATAGTTATTAGTCATGTTTATATTTATTTTCGAAAAACACTTTTATTTTCTCACAAGTCAAGAACTTAAAATAAAACAATATAAACATGCAACTAATACATATAACATTTATTTCAATCACTTAACAATCAAGTCATGCAAACGTTCAATATGATCCAAATTATCTAATAATTTATTTAATGCATATGTCCATATAAGGCCACATACATCGATATAATCGATTGCGTAAGCCATATATGAACATATACCACATAGCACATAAAAATTTCTTACTTTTAGGCCCCTTTAAGACTTGGCTAAGGTCTTCCCTAGCTTATAAAGTCGTGAATCGAAACCACATGAATTTTAATGTCTATGTGTAAATCTTGATCATCAGGTTTGCATAAATAGCCAATTTAACAATTAACATAAATTCATATCACATATCAATTCATGACAAATTTGCATGGATTTATCATGAATTTCCATTAACAATTAATAAAGATTAAAAACCAATTAATTAACATATCAATTTTTAGTCATATAAAATTTCATACAACCTAGAATCGTCTAATTAATTTTATTAACCAATAAAGATCAAATATTTAATGTAAAGATCGAATCTTTATGGATGAAAACGCCCATAGGGCTTAAAAAATTAATTTTATTAACCAATTTGTCAAATTTTATATTCTTGTAATTACAAATTCTACACGATCGGCTCATGATGCCACTGTTGGGATTTTAAATCTAATTAACGATTAACACGAGTACGCAACGAAAAGTAAACACGTATAGAATAACATAATTAACAAGATTTGAGGCGCATACCTTTGATCACGAAACGATACACCGCTTTAAGCAATAACCGTTTACACCATCTTGAATATACGCGTATGTATAACACCACGGGTAACCACAAGAATCAAAGTATGATTCTTCTAAGCTTTCACACACTATACGTTCTTAGCAAACAACGAGGTATGCTAGTACTAGTGGTGAATTACCAAACGATCACTTCGTCTTTTGAATCTATCAACTCATGAACAAAACCACCACCTTGTGATGGTAGTCGATTGCAAACAAACACCCTAGAGGGTTGTTTGTTCGTTCCACATGACTCAAGAAGCAAAACCGAATCCCTTAGAGGGTTTTGAAGTTCGGACGATTACAAGGAAGCACAAGGATGATTTTCTTAGGTTTTAGATTTTCAAGTCTCTTCAATAATGAAAGCCCTAAGACCCTATATATAGACCTTGTTACTTGGTGAGCAAGTAAGCTCTCCTAATCCCACATGGAATGGGAAACACAGCCAACTAGGAGAAGGAGAGGCAAACCGTACCCTTCTAAACTTCAATTTTTCATATTCAGTCCCTTAACTCTTTAAACACCTTGTTAACTTTTAACGATCGTTTGTTAATCACTTAATATATTACTTCAATATATTTTCTCGTTATTCTACATATAAACGTGTGCGTCCCCTTAGGCTCGAAAACATTTCCAGACATATATTACTTATACTTGTTCACATTCCAACAGTTGAGAACAGAAACAAAAAAATAGTAGCAAAGATGTAAAACACATTAACTTATGGGTTATGGTTTAGGGAGTTTGGTTTAGAAGGTTGAATATTTGTAGCTAATAATTCAGTTACATTTAAATTAGCTTTATACCATTCAGACCCAAAATTAGCTCGTTCATGAGGAAATGGTACTAGACTAAAGTTGGTTATTACATTTATGTTAATCACACCATATTGCGGAATCTTATTATCAATACTCTAGGTTCTCTAATTGTTTGAATCAACATGCTCATTTCCAGGTACAACGTGAGGAAGAGGGAAAAGCTCTATTTTCTGGGCACAAAATGCATGTACATTTTTACTGATAATGTTTGTTTATGTCTAGGGAATCCATGTGTAAACCCAAAAAAGAAAGAATCTCCTATGAACCTAAGGAACCCACATGTGAATCCCTTCACTTGAAGTAAAACAAACATCAAATATATTTCTTACTGAAAGGCTAAACACTTGTAGAAAAAACATCACAGGTAGGAGACAACAATCAATTGCACCAAACTTAAAGAAGAAACAAAAGGACATGAACAAAACCACATCCCATCCACTTCCAAGCCCATTAGAATAGATACTAAAATGAGAAACTACTCCAACATCCTGGACCACCCTCAAAACCTTCACTCACGAATGCTATATATTATTTGTTTATATGCCTGAATCAAACTTTCTTATGTACCACATGATAACACTATTGAGTATGTAAACCATCTTAACCTAATTGATTGTTTTTTGGTAACTGTATGATACTTGCTATCTGACGTTTTATTTGTTAACATTTATACTTGCTTTGGTGTATCTGCAGACATTTGGTTTCAACCCCTTTGCTCAAACTTCAGTGGCGAGCACGTTAAGGTGTTGATCTTATTTATCTTTTGTTGCTTCGCTGTATGCATTTTAGTTGTCATATGAAACCATAATCTGCCACAAAAATAATTGATAACTTGAGGGGCCTGTGGTAAAAGTATGTAGGATTTCTTTGACAATAACTCTTTGTTTATGATTATGATGAACCAATTTTCGTGTCATCAGACGATGATCTAGATGAGGTTAGGCAATCTAAAGGGACGCATGCTCAGTTTTTGTGCTACATTAGTAAGTTCTATCGCGATTGGCATGTTGCTCTAACTTATTTGTCACTAACCAACTATCCGTTTGATATTTCATTGAGCCAATAAGCAGTAACCCACATTCAAATTAAACTCAACTAAATTCCTACAAAACCATTTGAATTTCTTTTCTTGATGATTTACGGTTCATTTGTGTTTAAAACATTGGTTGGGTTGATTCATTCCTTATTTATTATGTTCTATCTATTCATTATTTACAGGTCACGTCGATTCCACAAAAAGAAAACTAGCTAAAGTTAACAAAAAATAGGCAACGTTAGTTTCCTTTTTGGGTGATTAACTGAATGATTTCAAAAGATACCAATATATGCTTACTATTCCTTTGTGTATTACTTGAGAATATAACCACGTAACCTAGAACATTATAACACAGCTAAAAATATGGAATCCAGCCTAATAGGGTGTTTGGGATTACATGATATTTCTGCGTATGCTTCCAAGCAATAACAAATAAGCAACTGTATTATAAGCACTTTGATATTATTTGCAGATCATCCACAGAAAGCAGTACAGCCATAATCTAGCAGACCACAATGATTAAAGAGGTACGATTCTGCTATTTCATTGGTCTTACTTTCTACGCTACCATAAATTATCTGCATATTTATAGTTAAGACTTCAATAGGTTATTGAAGTGAAAAAAATAACCGAACTTTAGCATTGTAGAAATCAAAGAGGGAATACTGAAATTTGTATTATCAGATTCAATGGAAACCCTAAATGCCAAACGGAAACCCTAAATACCAAACGGGCCTAGACTACTACGGGCCAACTCGGACTTCCTCTCAAACTCATAATGTTGCAGCAACAAACATTGAGAGTTTGTCAAACAAAAAAGTAAACTAAAACTGAAAAGCAAACGAAAAACGGAGTGTCCCACAGTGCAGACCCGGTGTTAGACGGAAACTTCAAAAATCAAACAAATGCATGCAGACAGACAGCAGCAGAGAGATCCGAATAGAGATAGACGAAGAGTAGCAGATGGATACAAATTCAGCAAAGAGGTCCGAACAGAGGTAGACGGAGAGCAGACCATGCAGACATCAGCATACAGATCAGGTAGGTGCATAACACAGAATCACATAACTACGAAGATGAACGAGAGCAGACATCAGCTGACATATAACAAATTCAGACAAATAGCAGACAACAGATTCAGACATAGTAGATTCAGATGCAGGACAGACATATGCAAAACCAGACGTAACCAAATGCAGAATCAGGCGAAACCGGGCGAAACCAAAACACGTTAATACTAATTCAAAACCAAACTAGCAAACAATAACCCATTACAAATCGATGCAAATATTATACCGATACTGATCCCAATACTAATACCAATACCAATATCTATAATCCATTACAAACTAACCAATTAATAAAATTGTTGATGCAAATTCTCCCAAAGCGACATATAACT
This sequence comes from Tanacetum coccineum, assembly GCA_026074375.1. NCBI lineage: Eukaryota > Viridiplantae > Streptophyta > Magnoliopsida > Asterales > Asteraceae > Tanacetum > Tanacetum coccineum. The sequence continues at coordinate 10,503 of BQNB010155546.1, forward strand.
ATTCAAAAAATCAAACTTCACTCAAACATGAAGGGATCCCAACCAATAATAAAAAAAGACTAAATAACCTTGCCATGCTTTTATCCTTCACGTGGAGCCAATCAAATCAATCAACAAAGCAAATTAAAGATCAAAATCGTCAACTCCATTACAATAATAACGGAACCAATATTCATTTTAAGTCAACCGGTCATGGCAAACATAGGCAACACAATAGGAAACAATTAATTACCCAATTCAACAAGAGCAAACATGTCGGCGACAAGATCAAACAAACTTTTTTTTCTTCTTTTTCTTCATATTTGACCTAGCTCTTGATACCATGTAGAAATCAAAGAGGGGATACTGAAAATTGTATTATCAGATTTAATGAATAATATACATTACACAAGATTAAATAGAAACTAAACAAGGGAAACCCTAAATACCAAATGGGCCTAGACTACTACGGGCCAACTGGGCCTTATTAAACTAACAAGCATAACACTATTTGAATAGACGTCATGACATGCCATACAAAGAACCTTTACAAAATTAGAAATCATGTTGGACCAAAAAAGTTACAGTATATCGTTTTGGTTCAACTTAAGTAGAGATTAGCACAATGGCGATTCTAATAATTTACAGTTTCATAGAAAGATATGAACAAAGTCAAATGAGTTCAACATCTTTGATCTTGAGATCAGCCCAACTCATTTTAGGTTTAATCGGAGGTATAAGATTATACCATTTGTGTAAAAATCATTAATTTGATGCACAAAGGGCTAATTTGGTAATTTTATGTAGCTGGAACTGAAGTTGAAAAGAATCTAATTTTAGCAATCTTTGAATTTGCAAAGACAGGAGTGCATTGTGCGTTTGGCTAGAGAGGTACTTATCTAACTATAAAACTTCATATGTAAAGTTTACATCAAATTGGTAGCATATATTATGCTTAAGTGTTATCTTACATTGATTATGGATTTAGGATGGTTGTAGTGGTGACGTTATGAATGCATCTACTGCTAAAAAATGGCCAACTGCGATTTTGAATGGTCTCGGTTTTAACAAGCGGATGCAGGAAAAGAAGACCAGAGACTTTTATGGTCGTTGGAGAACACGTATTTATCGGTAAGTGTTTCTATAGAATTTGACTTTCGCTGAAGCAAGAAATTGAAAATCTTATTAGGTCGTTTGAATAAAATGAAAGTTAAAATATAACGATCCGTTATTTCAGGTTATTTTATGACTCAATTCTTTCCATTATTTATTTTTAGGGTTTTACGCGTTTGTTTTTAATTTTCATCGTTTAGTTAAATCACGTAAACTAAAAATCAATATTCAACGTAAACAGACATCAAACAAGCAAAAGTTTACGTCAAGCAAGTGTTATATAATTATTACGAGGATAATTTATAACTTTTCATATTATATTTTTATTGGTTACGTAAAGCGTCTACGTTTCGCAATAAAATACATTTAGGCATACACGGAAGCACCAATACCCATCTATACTCAAACAAATACCCACTTTTTTACCCAATACCAAAAATTAAATCATTTTATCACATTATTCACTATATGGCCGGATTTAGGGAAGTAATAAATCACAAAACCAATTCAAATATTACTTTCACTAATTAAGCACATGTTTAAACCTCCACTAAGGTCACTTCCCTCCTCCTAGAGAGGAGGAGAGCACCTTACACACTTGTACTCTTACCACCTCTTAGACATGGTTTTGCTAGTGGGTTTGCAATACCTCTAGTATAAAAGGGTGTATCATACAAGACTTAAACACATTTCCATTTGCAAGTAAACTTTCTAACAATTCTCTCTTGTTTCTTCTAAGAGCTCACGGCTCAAAATCTCATAATTAGGGTGTTCATAGCTTTTGATTTTACAAAGATACAAGCATACTAGTGTTCTTAGGTATAATATCTAAGGTATATCAAGGTGGTTTGGAAGCTTGGGAATTATTTTACAAGGGTTTATATCAAGAAGAAACTAGGGTTTTCTACACTAGGGTTTGTAATTTGGGGTTTGATTGTGTGTTCACCATCTTCCTACACTCTTCTAAGGTCTACTTAAACCCTAATCTTTCTTATTATTCATTTACATATTCTATATACTTGTTATTATGTTAATCGCCACCTAGGGTTTATTTTTATGGTGTACAAATTAAAACAAGCATGTATAAGATTCGAACTTGTTTATTCTTTTAATGAAATGATGTTAAAAATATACTAGAATACAAGGAAAATACTTTATATAAGTATTGGTTAATTTATAAATTTAGTTTATAAATTAAATTGTTAATAAGTTTATTATAAAGTTTATATGTAAATTATTTTGAGGACAAGTTACTTAGACACTTTACTTGGACATAATGATAGACACAATTTAGAGGACCTAAAATGTACTAAAGATGTGGTATAAAATAATTTGGAGGACTTGTACAAATTAACCAAGTAATAAATTATAAAAACTAATATATATATATATATATATATATATATATATATATACACACACACAAACTATTTTTATCATTCTGTTGAGATTGGAAATTTTTATAAATTGTGAAAGTATTTTTATATAATAGTACACATTATAAGGAATCCAAACATATAAACAACTCAAAAAACGGAGCTATAACGAATAAGTTATGATATTTTACAAGATTATATATAAAAATGTTTTTATAAAACTTATTTTATAAAAACTATTACTGTTACATATCTGATAAAATTTTATAAATATTTTATAATGATAGATCATTTCAATAGGAAATCATGCATATAAAGAACTCTAAAAACGGAATTAAAACGAATGAGTTATGAGTTTTACAATATTTAAAGCTATAAAACTATTTTTATAAATTGTTTTGGGTTACTATTTTTGACACATATTTTTATAGAAATAGTGAGTATTTTATTTGAATATTTTATATCGTCACGAATCCATACATATAAAGAACAAGCGAAACGGAGTTAAAATGAGCAAGCTATGAGTTTTTTTAAAGATTTCGGATAAATAGAAATTATAAAAACTAATTTATTTTCATAAATAATTTTCTGTAATTTTTATAAAAATATAACATTCTGTTAGAAAAATAAAAAGTAGTTTACGAGTGTTTTTGGGTTCGTTTGGGCTATAAAAACCTTAAAAAATATTGCCGTATCATTTATATAATATGTATATACGTTTTTAACTTTGTAAATATTATTTATTAAAACAACTAAACTATTTATATAATATCATTATATAAACAATAAAAATATTAAATCATGTATTATTAACAAATAATCAATTGTTGAACAAAGATAATATTTTATTTTACGGATACGAATACGTAGTCATTTATATAGCAAATACAAAGTAAATATTGGTTTGACATTTTAAATTAAACAAAAACTATTAGGTGGTGGTGTAACTCTATAACTTGTGATACTGTATTTATATTAATTACATTATACTCATACGACCTATAATTAATTAGGTTCCATTCAGATTTCGCGAGACGTTTCACTTATTTGATTTATATAATCATCCAATTCACTTGAGGTGAGTTCATAGCTCTATTTTTATACAATATAATGATTTACAACTTTTGGGGTGAGAAACATGCTATGTTTTACATTTGGACCCAAGTACACTTTTAAATAATTTACAAGTTTACCTAAGTAGCTATAACCCACTAGGCCCATGAATCATGAACTGTTAATTATGGATTGTAAGCGCGAATGTTATGAATAGATCCATTTCGAATTTACATCCCCGTTCAGGTGGGTAGCGCTCACTAGTTTCGGCGGTACCGAAACTACGGACGTATACCATCTCGGAACAATTTGGATGTTGCGGGTTGAACATTTACACAGGCACATTATTGGTATTAATTTGCCAGCACATGTTGTAGCTTCAGTGTCATGAGCTTAGGGAATTGTAATTACTTTTGTGATTTTGTATTTGTTACTTTGTCATACACATGGAAATCTTGCGGTCCTACTGTTTACATTACTTAAACCTGTGAATTCACCAACTTTATGTTGACGTTCTAAAGCATGCTTTTCTCAGGTAAATGAGGTATAAGAACAAGGATACATTGGGGTCACCATATCAGAACCTCTTATCAGAAGGAAAACCTCTAGTAGAAGAGTTGTTAAGAAGAAAGCCACCATATCAGTTGATGACAACATCGTTCCTAAACCAGACATAGCTTTGGAATTAGGAAAATCTATCAGCTTAACTAAAGCTGAAGAAGAAGCTGCAGCAAGACAAGTTCATGCCGCTCATGCAAGTCTTGTCCGGTTGGTTTCTTGGTCTCAAATCTATACTTATTTAAAAATCTGTCACTTTAAAATATGTTTTGTGTTGAGGTTTTATGTTTGTCTTTATATCTTTTTTAAGATATGCTTTTTATGATGCTTAAAAGACCAACCTTTTCTAGTTTATTTCGTCCTTTTCATGTTCATCTTTTTCAGACTCTGGTTCATTTTGTGACTTTTTGGGTGTCGTCAAGAGCTTATGCTAAAGCTTATTTTCGAGTCAAAAAGCTTTCACCCTCGTAGCTTATTTTATGATTAACAGCTAATCTTAAAGCTTATTGTGGTTTTTGCTTATTTTGAGATGGCTTATTCCTTTTGTGGTCCAACGTTTGAACAAGACAAGAAAACACCATTCCTATTTTTTTGTTGTTATTTCTCAAGCAGATAAATACAAGGAGAACCGAACGAGTTCAAATCAACTCAAACCGAACGAGTCAAAATCTATGAGAATCGATCGAGAAATATCAAATGAGGACCGAAACCGAACGAGTAACAATTCTTGTGAACCGAACGAGTGTACACTCTTAGTGGACCAATTGAGTCGTTAGTAATAAGAACCGAACGAGTATATGG
>BQNB010155547.1:0-15382 GCA_026074375.1 Tanacetum coccineum
GGTTAAATAAGTTAAACAGGTTTTGGGTAGACTCATTTAACCCGTTTTATATACAAAAGTTGACACATTACACGTGTTAAACTGATTAAATAGGTATGTGGGTCGACCAATTTAACCCGTATAATAAAATATATATAATTTTTAATTTAAAAAAAAAATTAAACGGGTTGGCGGGTTAACTCGATTAATTTATTCTCAACCCGAACCTGACCTATTTAATAAACGGGTTAGACAACTTGACCTGGACCCAAAATCTATTCAGACTCGACCCAAATGAAATTGCCACTCCTACTCTTAGACATGACGATACACAGGCTGTGTTTGGATAGGGGCTTATGGGGGCTTGGGCTTTTAAAATAAGTCGGCTTATAAAATAAGTCTCGTTTGGCACGCGGGCTTATAAAAGGGCTTTTAAAATAAGCCGGCTTATAAAATAAGCCCCATAATAAGGGCTAAAAACTTTAGCCCGGGGCTTTTGAATCATAAATTACTTATATACCCACAAAAATATCTAACATATACCAAAAAAAAATTAATTGTGTCCTTTTTAGTAATTTTGCAATAATAAGCCCCAGCCCCAGCCCATTTGCCAAACAAGTTTAAAAAAATACAAATTTCAATTTCGGCTTATAATATAAGCCCCAGCCTCGGCTCCAGCCACAACACAAGCCCCAGCCCCAGCCCATTTTGCCAAACATACATCCACACTCTTCTGGAATACCACACTCTAATCAAATCATCAAAACGGGGGTGTTAGGCTTTCATTTTTAGGGCTATTTTTTGTGCTTTGAGATTCGACAGCAGCTTATCAAGACGAAAAAGTTAGGGTTTTGACTTCTCGATGGTTTTGGTGCCGGTAGACTATTGGGAGATTTGTGGGTTTTGACTGTTGGATGTTTTTGGTGCTTTAAGATTACTGACAGATTTGTGTATCAAAAAGGTATATACATATTTTGGCTTATAATTCTTTATTTGGCTTATAATTCTTTATTTCAATTTGGTAATTGTGAGTGTTTGGATTGTTTATTTTGTAGAGGTAAAATTCCGCCGTCTTAGGCAACCGTATGATAAAATAGAGATTTCGTTGATTTTCGTCGGTCGGTGGCTAGATGAATGAGTGAATCAGTCTTTTCTCAATTTGGAAAAACAAGTAATTTAGAGTTTAAAAAAAGCATGACATCAGGTTTTTGTTTTTTTTGCCGTTGAAAAGATTTTGTAGATTATCTTGGTACTTTTTTCTTTGATGTTACCATCAGGTTTTTGGTGAACAAGGCTTTCTAATGTCGAGCGAAATGGTGTACATATTTAGACTTGGAAAGCCTTTGGAATGAAACATTCGCCTTTGATCTTTCTTTGCCTTATGTTTAGAATAATATGAAAAAATTATGTACATGTTTTAGACTTTAGTTTTTAACGACAAACCAGTTGATCATTATAAAGAGTCGGAACTAAACTAGGTTTAAAGCTCACACAATGCTGTCACCAAAAAGTCAGCCTCAGAGAGTCGGACGTGAAAAAAATGAAATATTAACGGGCTGTATGTGGACGTCGCAAGTTTTACAACCAGTAGCCCAATTCTAAGTTAGGACTCAGTAGCTACACTTTAATGGGTTTGGTTATTTAAATGAGACTATGGCTTACACTACTAGAGCATAAGGAACTTCTCAGTTGCAGGTAACCTTGATTCCCATGTAAGAAACAATATTTACTAAAGATGAGAACGACCAAAGACGACACATGTATTCAGTTACGTATGATAATAAAATCCATTAAAGTTAAATTCTGCTAGCGTGTAAATAATTAGGCAACCAGTTCAACTCACATTGTCTGGTAAGTAAGTTCTTCAACTTTTTTGAAATTACTGTTGAGATTAATGATTGCAAATTTGCTCATACTAAGTTGTTTAGTTTATTTGGTTTTCATTGCTTTAAGTTATTGGTTTCTGTATCAAGGGTTCTGGAATTTGACTAATTCTAACATGGATACAAGTTGTCGAACCGTTTTCGTAATAGTTATAGTATCAGGTTGTAACAGTAGGTGCATAGTTTATATTCTGTCATGAAAACCAAACGGAAGTTAGTACCTATATCTACCGTAGACTGTGGGACTCAAGGTCCTGGAAATGGTAACGTTGGTTTGCAAAACCGAGGTCCTGGTAATCGTGACGTTCGTTTGGAAAACCTTAATGTGGACATTGGTAGTTCAAAACGACGGTGTATACGTGAGCCGGATACTACGGTGCAGCATCAGTCGGTGTCACAGATTGGTCAGCCGTCAAATGCTATACGTGAATATAATCTCCGTTTCTTTTGTAGTTTCTTCGGTATCAGTTCATTTATGTGTTTGTGTGATTTACAGATAATCGGGAACGAGTGGAAGTACTTTCGAATACCAACGTTAATGTACCTGAGCTGCAAACGTCCTTAGGTAATTGGTAGTATCATCTTAGTTAGTAGTCGCCGATGTACTATAATTGTGCTGCCATGTTTTCTTACTTACTTTTTGTTTTCTCAGGGGTTCACCAACCGACGCCAGCTGCCACTTTCACTACATCAGAGTCTAATTCGCATACTGGCTCCTGTTTGCCGCCTGCACAAACGTCTATTCACGGTGTTGTTGGGCCAGATAGTTGACCATCAGCCTTGGGACCACCATCAGGTTATAGATCTATTGGGAAATGTGAGCACAGTATCAAGAAGACCAAACACGAAGACACCAAGGCTGACCCGTGATCACAAAAAAAAAAACGAAATCCCAAAACCTGTACTACTGTAATTCTAACTTTCTTAAGTAGTGTACTTTTAAGAACTGAATATCCGCACTTCCTACCTTTTGTGTAACCACTTGCAGCAAGCATTAGAACCTTATGTATAAAACTGTTTGAAACTCTGTTCAGGTTTTTAATGTTTTCCAACCAAAGGGTACACTTTGACCCCTAACTCAAACAAAGACTAAAAACAGATACCTCCTACTCTTGGACTATATAAAGCACAAATGGGGCTACGCCAACAACAACAAAATATATAAGCAACACTCTTTAACATAAAACGAGCCCCGCCGCAACGCGTGGGTAATTTACCCCCTCGTTTTGAATCAAGTGTGATACGACGAAACAAAATGAAGCCAAAGAAGTCAACCGCTCATCCTCCATGCCTTTTAAGTCATATTATATGCATAAATTTTTAACTTTGTTGTACATATAAACTACTTAATGCATTCCATACATTTCATGTTAATACCTTATACCTTACTTTATAATGTATAACGCAAATAAAAAAGTTATAGCAACTAAATCTACGAGCTTGTCAATTCATGAAAGTATATCGAAGTCATCATGACGAGTCCAAAACAACACACATGCCTTGTCCCTTCTTCTTGCACACATATAAATTAGCATAAACATCAAGTAATGAACAAATAGAACCATCTCGGCTAGCTCAGATAGCCACCAAGGATAACCTTGAGAAAGTTGTTACCACATGCGAGAGGTCTCGGGTTCGAGCCTCGCCGTGAGGGTTTTCTTTCAGGAGCGAAAAATGAGTGGGGTTTATCCCCTAAGGTGAAGGTTCGAGTCTTGCATACTGCCCAATTGGATGTCATTGTAAGCTTGAATCACTAACAACTAACTTATCGTTAAAAAAATTAAAAAAATGAAGAACTAGACTCATGGCTAAAGTCATAAAACATCAATGACATATCAACTAAATAATAAGAACAAACATTACAAATCAACTAAATAAGCACAATAGGTAAAAAGGTTAATAACATATAAAACGCTAGTTTGAATAATGGGGTTTCTTAATTTTAACCTTAACCAAAAAGTAAATACAATTTGAAACCAAAAGGGTAAATGACACAAAAAGATACCCAACTTAAGGGTAATTTCCAATCAAGGTATCGTACTTTTTTTTCTTGCATAAAAAGATGCCCAACTTATATTTTTGGCCAATTTGAGTATTTTCGTTAAATATTTAACGATCTTCCGTTACGTTTTACATATCAAATCCATAGGCTGCTACCACCACCACTAATCATCGTCACCACCACCAAGCATCCTCACCACCATCACTACCAAGCACCGCCTCCACCACTATCAAGCACCGCCTCCACCACTAAATGATTATCAAACTCCAATAAAAATAACTTATAATCATCAAATTAAAAAGCAGTTTCGAAATGAAATAAATTTTCTTTTTTCAACATTCATATTTAGGGTTAACATGAAAAACCGATTACACTCTATTTCCATTGAAAACAATACAATTGATATCTACGAAACAATGGTAATAAAATAATAGAATCAAAATGTCCAATTAATAAAAGTGACCCATAAAATGAAAAAAGAAGGCAACGCAACCTGAGTGAATGAGTCGACAAATACGATCCTCAAAAGTTGTTTTACTCATCTCAGACACATATCACTCAATTGTCGTTGTTGAGGATAGTTTTTATTAAAGTGGTTATTGGACGAGAATTAAAGATGGATGATATTATTCTAAATTTGAAGTAGTGATCAAAGTATATAATTGGTGTTTGATATTAATGATTTTAGTGGTGGAGGTGGTGTTTGGTAGTGATAGTGATGGAGAGGCTTAGTGGTGGTGACGATGATTGATGGTGGTGGTAGCGGCCGGTGGACTTGAAATGTAAAACTTAACGGATCATCGTTAAATAATTAACGAAAATGCTCAAAATGGCCAAAAAAATAAGTTGGACACTTTTTTATGCAAGAAAAAAAGTACGATACCTGAATTGAAAATGACCTTTAAGTTGAATACCTTTTTGTGCCATTTGCCTAAACCTAAAACCTAGCAAAAAACTAATCATGCAAATAAATGTTAGTAACTTATATATAAAGTTCCAAAAATGCAATATGCGGCTACAAACACAAATTTTTGAATGAATTGATTATGAATGCTATTAGTCACATAAGTGAAATCAGTAAAAACACAAAATATAAAATTGTACTTTGAAGAGATGAATGTAGCGAGGAGTGGCTCAACCATGGGAACTGAAGTTGCATGTTGAGGCTTTTTTCATTTTACAATTTGTCATTTGCTTTTAATGTAGATATAATTAAAATATGCTTATTATTGAAATAGGTAAGACCATATTATAGTCAATATTTTTAAACATATATTGGTAAATAAGTTTTTTTGAACACAATCAATTGGTAAAAAACTCAACTATTGTTAGGATCGTTAAAAGTGTCGATTATGTGGTTTTATGTTATTTAGTCATTAGTCTTTCTTTTGATAATAACAAAGTAGTTTGTAATAAGGTTTATTATGCTAAAAGTAAGAAATAGCATAATAGCCAAAGTTTAGGGACTAGAAGTGATAAGTTAGGAAAATAAAGGAAGGGAAGGCTCCTTCCCTCACCTATAAATACCCCTCTAATCTTCATTAGAGGGTGATGCCTTGTAACTAACTCTTCCATTTTCCCTCCATTTTAATATCATTTGAAATTTGAATACTTGCCATCCTCTACTATTCTCTCTATGCTTCCATGATCGATATGTTTGATTCAAGATAAACGAGACCTATCAAGTGGTATCAGAGCCTATAGAGAATTAGAGTGATCGATTTGTGGATTTGTTACACGTTCGAGATGACGTTTGAAGAATTCGGTTGAAGTCTTTGAGCTTTCGAGATAAGGTTTGGCAGCAAATTCGAGTGATTGGACGTTATCGAGTGTAGTTTCGCATTTTCAGCAGTTCTCGGAAGTAGTCTTAAAGTTCTCGGAAGTAGTCTAGCATTCTCGGAAGTCATTATTTCTACTCTCGGTTCATTTTTCTTGAAGTTTTAGAAGATTCAGTAGTAATAGTTGTGTATTTTCGATAGAAATATATTGTAATAGATATATACGCATTTTCGGTTCTATCGATAATCGTATATTAGGTTCATTCTTAAACTCGGTTTTATCGAGTTTTATAAGGTTCACACATTTTTGGTTCTATCGAAAATTGTGAATAAGGTTTTGCTACTTTTAATCTCGGAAATAAGCTTTCAAAGTCATAACATACATCCATTTCACGGTTTTATCGTGAATTGGGTTGTTGAAAAACAATTTTTTTCAAATTCTAAGAATTCGGAAATCAAATTCGGTTTTATCGAATTTGAATTTAGAAGACTTTTGGATTATCTAGTCATCATTAATTTCGGTTTAATCGAATTAGTGGTTATTAATAATCCATAATTGTTGAATTTTTCAAAATTTGGACATATCGAGTTTGTGGTTTAATTAGTATTGGTTTTCTGAGTTTGTGTACTGTTCGAGAAGTGTATCGATTTTCAGACTACTTGTTATCCGAGAACAGAGTTGTCCGAATTTGACAACTATTACTGAGTTTGATAATATTCTCATAAATATCACTCATTTTCGTCTACAAAGATCCAATCATTGAATCAGAAGACATGTCGACATCTAAAACATACCATCAATCCCTTGCTGATGCCGATTCTGAGACTAGGCCTCCTATGCTTGAAAGGGGTAGTTATATACCATGGGCAAGTAGATTCAGACGATATCTAAACTGGAAGAGAGACAACCGGAAGTGGCTTCTCAAAGCACTTGATGAAGGCCCTTACGTGTTTAAGAATTTCATTCTTGAAGGCTCGACAATACCACGATTCCAAACTATAGAGGATCTTAAAGGTGATGCCTTATTGCTCTATGATGCTGAAATGGAGGTCGTGAATATGATTCTACTTTCTATTCCTAATGAGATTTACAATTTTGTGGATGCTTGCACTTCGGCCAAGGATATGTGGAAATGAGTTGAACGTTTGATGAGGGGAACTATACAAAACAAAGTTGACAAAGAAACGCATTTTACGAACGAAATTGATCAATTTGTTGTTGAACCAGGGGAAGCACTTGTTTCTGTCTACAACCATTTTTCTTAGTTAATGAATGATTTGGAACTAAATAACATGAACTTTCCAACTGTTACAATTAACACAAAGTTTCTGAATAGTTTGCAACCGGAATGATTGAAATATGTGACTCAAGTTCGTCTTGCAAAACAATTGACAGTGGATTCGTTCGATGATCTTTTTGATTATCTTCAGCAATTTGAGAAACTAGTTAATGTTTCAAGAGCAAAGAAGTTAGAAAAGTCTCATGACCCTTTGGCTCTAGTAGCACACACCGGTTCATCCTCCAAACAAACATCATCTTATTATGTGACACATCCTACGTCTGTTGTTGATTATGATGATGAGTACCAGCAGGATGATGTTCACAACAATTCTGAAGATCCTCTAGTCTCTGTGATGTTGCTACTTGCAAAAGCCATTACTCAAAATTTCTCTAATCCAACAAATAATCGTCTTCGTGCTTCATCCAACACCAAAAATCAAGCAATCATTCAAGGAGACATGGTGAATATTCAAAGCAGGAGTTCTGTAAACTGGAAGAAATAAGCAACGAGCTTATGTTCAAGGAGGAATTGTGAGGAATGAATGCTCCAAAAGAGACTAGAAATGTTCAAAGGACTCTTAGAAACTCCATCTTTAGGCAATACTTCAACTGTTTAATGCTACAACTGCAGTGGAAAAGGACATTATGCTAGGAATTGTCCAAAGCCAAGGGTTCGTGACTCGAAGAATTTCATGGAGCAAATGTTCCTGGCAAAACATGATGAAGCTGGCGTAATTCTTACTGATGAGCAGAATGATTTTCTCTTTGCTGACGCATCAAGGATGGAAGAAATTGAAGAACTCAGTGCAAACATATGCTTAATGGCCAGAATTCAACCAGCTGATCATAAATCTGATGATGGGCCAAGCTAAGAGTCTGCATTTATAAGTGAGGTACAATCTTCATCCATCGATGAGAATAATTAACCAATGTATCCAACTCATACTAAAATTATTAATAGTACCATTGGTGATGATCAAATTAATAGCAATATTAAATTTGATTCATTCAAGGGAAATGTTAATAGTGGCAGTGTTGAAAAAGATACACGTGTTCCTGATCTATGTGCAGTAGAAAAACTTGCTAGAAATGCATATCAAGAAGCTAAAAAACAACAAATATTTGCTCAACAAGTTCAAAAACAAAACACGCATTTGACTAGTCAGCTTGAGATGTATAAGGAACGGGTTCGGATTTTGGAAAACATAAACAAGGATAATAATTATCTCAACGAATTTCTTAAAGCTGATGAACGGGCAAAACGTTATAATAAACAAGCTCAGTCTCAATTAGTTCGTGATCGAGATATCATTCGAGATCTCGAAAAACAACGAGATAAATTAGATTTAGATGTCAAAAATTACAAACAGAAAAATGAGGAATTACAAAAGACACGTTTCCAATTTTAAAAAGGCAGAATGAGTTAAAAGAGATACTTATCAATGAATACTATTCAGTTCTTGATGCCAAACTGAAAAAGAATGTTGATCTGATTTTGAAACTTGGTAATTCTTTACAAGGAATGTTTATGCTTGGACCAAAACCATTGTCTGTGTATGACCAACAATTAAAACATGGTTTGGGGTATCCGAATCCTTATACACTCAAGCAAGCAATTTCGAAGTGTCCAAAGTTATATGTTGCATCTAGTTTGGGTAATTTAGAAATTCCTTTGAATGTTAGAGATTCTGAGGACACTCTTGAGGATGCTTTCAAAAGTCAACAAAAAATGACAGAAAAAATGAATGATCCAATTGCTGTTGCAAACAAACAAAATTGTTGGACAATTAACTACAAAAAATTAAATGCGCTTTATAAAGATTTTGTTCCTCAAAAAGAGCTTCTTTGAGCAAAAATATTTTCCATCTTCTTCTATTCCCTCGGTTAAGATTCCGGTATCAAAAAATATGCCAAGTGAGTCACCTTTGATCAAAGAATTAGACAAGATAAAAGGTTGTTTTGAAAAGCTGTCTTTGCTAATACAACAGAACTGTAAAAGAGCAAGCATTTTTTACACATCACCGGCAGAAATACAAATCAATGATTTTTGTCAAGATCAAGTTAAACCAATTCTTAACGAGTTGAAGGTTTATCTTGAATTCTTTCAGAATCTATTTCAAAGGGATATAAAAGAAATGAAAGATGTTTTTGAGTCGACAAAAAGTGAGCTTGATGAACTAGAGAAGCAAAATGATTTGTTGAAAGATCAACTTTTGGAAGCATCACTCAAACATGATGTTGAGTTGTGTGTGTTGTTAAATCATGAATGTATAGATAAGATCTTAAATGCTGAACTTCAACAAGTCAAAAAGAAATCTTTTGAGATTCAAGAGGGTTTGCAAGCAAGAATAAAAATTCTTGAAAAAGATGTTCAAAGATGTCAAAAGCAAAGTGTTGATTTTGAATTACAGTTACAACATGAAAAAGAAAAACATAAATGGGATTCAACTTCGAAGAATAAGAACACAAATCCTCTTGATTACTCTTGGATTTCAAAGTTGGAGAAACTTGAGAATGAGAACGTGTCTTTGGATTTTAAAGTACAATCTTTGATAAAAGAACGCGACAATGTCAAACTAGAATATCAAAAGCTTTTCGATTCAATCAAAAAGACACGGTCTCAAACTCAAAAGGAAATGGATGAATTATTGTTTTCATGTTTTCTAGAAAAAAAAATAAAAAAAAACATATGCATATGGTGCTATTCGTGAATCTTTTATCTACCATATCTGAGTTAAAGACAAGATTGGAAAAAGTTGAAAAAGGTAAGTCTGTAAATACTAAGTTTGACAAAACAAATGGTTATCAATCTCTTCTTTGTGTCACACCACTAAACAAACACGCTTTTCAAAAGAAAACGGATGTTCCCAAAACAGAAGAAAACCATGTTGTGTCAAAACCAGTCACTTTACAGACTTCACCTACCAAACAAACAGGGGCAAATCAAAACACAAATGTCATTAGACCAGGAATGTACAGAGTTGTCACAACACAAGAATCACAAATAAACAAGACTAAGAGTGCTTTATCTTCTACAGGAATGAATGCTACATCTAGAGTTAGAAGACCAATGAGTAGAGATTCACATGTTGCGCACAGTGTCTTAGATAACTCTAAGAAAGCAGCAAAGAATGTAGCAGTTTATGTTAGGAAAAATAAGCAAACAGATAATACATCTGCAAATGTTATTTCGAATAAGGAGAATGTAATTGATGTTGATGTTGCAAACGCTTCTAAAGCGAAAACTTTGTTATGTGTTTCTTGTATGCAAAATGTGCTTATTCCTTGTCATGATAAATGTCTTGCAAAGATTCAATGAATGGCATTTGGAAAGTTTTCGTAGAACCCTTACTTAATTCTAGAACATCAAAATCTTCACAAACTACTTTCGTAGCTCCTAAGACTAGGTTTTCTGAGAAAGAGACACAATCTAAGACTCTAGATACTACTTTCTGTAGGTTGAATGGAATCTTAGGATGATGTAGAGAATGGCCGCTTCTCTTTTTATTTTTTAAGCAAGAGGAAAAAGGTTTCTAGCGCGTCTAGGATAAGCAAAAGAAATTGCGGATAAACCCGTTAAACACATTCATAAAGAACAAGATTCGAACAAGTAAAATTTGGCAAAAGTGGTTTGAATCACAACCAAATGTTATTTGGACTCCTGTCAACGTAAAACTAAATGTTCATAATACTCGTTCATCTGAGAAACCATCGGTTTCAGTTAAGAAATGGGTAGTCAAATTGCCCAGTTGTCCATGTGTTGTCTCTTCTTTTGTTGCAGGTAGTTCAGATCGTTCTGTGGGTTGTTGACAGTGGTTGTTCAAAGCATATGACGGGTGATCGGTCACTATTGACAAATTTCATTGAGAAATTCATAGGCATTGTTCGCTTTGGAAATGATAATTTTGCAGCAATCACAGGCTATGGCGATTATAAACAAGGCACATATCACTACTTTGTCAATGTATATTATGTTGGAAAGGTCTTGACCTAACCTCTTTAGCGTTGGACAATTTTGTGAGGGCAAGATTTAGAAGTGGCGTTTCGTTCCAATACATGGTTACTAAGAATCTGAAGGAGAAGATTTACTCACAGGTGGACGCAACTAATTTGTATACTATCTCCATTTCTAACAGGCTGCTTCTGACCCGTTTGTCTCATGTCCAAAGCAACTTCAACCAAAGATCATAGGTTTATGGCATCCGAAGACTGTCACACTTTAAATTTGTACCATAAACGATCCTTATCAACTTGACTTTGTTGACGGTCTACCAAAAGTTCAATATATGGAAAAGGATCACATTTGTTTCTGCTTGTAAAAGAGGGGAAAAAGTAAGACAAGCTTCTCACCACCACCGTAAATTGGTTCCAGTGATCACTTCAAATAGAATTAACTCATATGGATTTATGCGAGTCCAATGAGGTAGCTTCGATCAATGGAAAAAAAAGTAAGTTCTTGTGATAGTGGATATTTTTGGCTAATATACAGGGTTTAATTTTTTCTTCGCTCGAAAGATGAAAACCGCAGAGATCATCAAGAATTCATTGCTCAAACCTCAATGTAATTACAAAAGACCAAAGTTTGTAAGATTCGTACTGACAATGGTACGAAATTCAAAACACATCTCCTAAAGATCAATATGAACAGTTAGGCATCATGCAACCAATTTTCAATGCATCGAACACCTCAGCGAAATGGAGTAGTTGAAAGACATAAATCATACTCTTGTTAGCTGCACGCACATGCTTATCTTTTCTCGGTTACCTGAATTTCTTTGGGCTGAAGCAGTGGCTACAGCTTGTTTTACTCAAAATCGGTCAATCATCCATACACGATACAACAAAACACCTTATGAGCTATTACATGCGGTCGAAAACCGTATATTGCATATTTTCATGTGTTTGGCTCATTGTGGGTTTACTAACAAATACGTGATGATCTAGAAAAAATGAAACAAAAGCAGACATTGGGGTGTTTATTGGTTATTCAGAAACATCAACAGGCTTTCGAATTTACAACCGACGGACCAAAATGATAATGGAGACTATTCATGTCAAGTTTGACGAGCTCACAACTATGGCTTCTGAACACGACTATTTAGAACCCAAACTTCAACGATTCAACAATCATAATTCATCAGCAGAACCAATGAATACTCCATCCAAAGAAGATTTAGATAATTTGTTCGGTCCAATGTTTGAAGAATATTATGAGCATAAGTCTTTTGATACACCCATCTATTCCGCTGCACAACCGACTCAAGTTCATGAAGACTCACCTTCCACATCTTCAATCATTGTTGACACGCATGAGGCTCCTCCTATTGTCACTACATCTAACGAACAAACTTTTCCAATCTCTTTGACCAAGGCTGATGAATTTAATCAAGAAGACACTGCTGATTTTAATGGTAATGCACAGTTTGTTCCATATAATCCTCCAAGTCATGAGGAAATTAAGTCATCTACAACGGCTCTAGAACCATCAAATGTGCAGAATCTCCATCAAGTACAACCCTCAACTCATATTTGGACAAAAGATCATCATCTAGACCAAGTTATTGGTGACCCATCCAAACCTGTCATGACTCATCAACGGTTACATACAGATTCTAAAGTATGCATGTATGCATTAACCTTTAGTACTATTGAACCAAAGAATATCAAAGAAGCAATGGCAGACCACAGTTGGATTGAGTCTATGCAAGACGAGTTGAATCAATTTGAGAGACTTCAGGTTTGGGAACCCGTTCCATGACCAGAAGGAAAGAGTATTATTGCTCTCAAATGGCTTTGGAAGAATAAGTGTGATGCTAAAAATATTGTGGTTCGGAATAAAACTCGACTTGTGGCTAAAGGATATAAGCTGGAAGAAGGCATTGATTTTGAAGAGTCATTTGCTCCTGTTGCTCGTCTTGAGGCTGTTCGGATGTTTATTGCTTATGTTGCTCATAAGAATATCAGTATCTTTCAAATGGATGTCAAAACGGATTTTCTCAATGGTCCTTTGAAAGAAGAAGTCTGTGTCAGCCAACCTGAAGGGTTTATTGATCCAGAATTTCCAGATCACGTCTACAGGTTAAAAAAAGCTCTATACGGTCTTAAGCAAGCACCTCGTGCATGGTATGACAAATCGTCTTCTTTTCTAATTGAACATGGGTTCACTAAATGTATTATTGACCCGACTTTATTCATACGACGTCACGGGGGAGACATATTACTTGTTCAAGTATATGTTGATGACATTAATCTACAAATCCAGATTTTTCAAAACGTTTTGCAAATCTAATGAAAAATAATTTTGAAATGTCGATGATGGGTGAACTAAAGTTCTTTCTTGGACTTCAAGTTCATCAATCTCCCCATGGCATATTCATAAGTCAGTCACAATATGCAATTGAATTGTTAAAGAAACATGGTCTGGATGAGTGTGTCTCCATGAGTACACCTATGGCAATTGAGAGGCTGGATGATGATTTACAAGGCACTCCTACTGATCAAACGACTTATTATCGTATGATAGGAGGGTTTATGTACCCAACAGCCAGTCGACCAGACATTGCTTTTGCTACTTTTGCATGTGCTCGTTATCAAGCACGTCCTACGGTCAAACACCTCAAAGAGGTAAAACAGATCTTTTGGCACCTAAGATAGTCCTATAACATGGGCCTATGGTATCCGAAGGATTCCGGATTTGAACTAATTGCCTATTCAGATGCGGACCATGCAGGATGTAAAGATGATTGTAAAAGCACATCAGGAGGATTGCAATTTTTAGGTGGAAAGCTCGTGAGTTGGAGTTCAAAGAAATAAGATTGTACTGCGATGTCTACTGTTGAGGCTGAATATGTTTCCTTGTCTGCATGATGTGCACAAGTAATCTGGATGCGTACACAACTCTTGGACTATGGATACAAATATAATCGGATTCTGATGTACTGTGATTCTAAGAGTGCCATTGCAATTTCATGCAATCCGGTCCAACATTCTATGACTAAGCACATTGACATCCGGTATCATTTTATTAAAGAACATGTTGAGAATGGTACTGTAGAAATTTACTTTGTCGGGACAGAATACCAACTTGCGGATCTATTTACTAAGGCGCTTCCAAAAGAACGCTTTGAGTATTTAATTCATCGCATTGGTATGAGATGTATGACTCCAACTCATTTGGAAAGCCTGACAAAGTTATCTTCTTGAAAAGTTCATACATCAAAAACATGTAAATAAATTTTTCAAAAACAAAAGGAAAAATTTGACATATTTTTATAAAAAAATAAATAATAATAATTTAATAAGATCACATGATTAGATTCATGATTCCAAGTTTTTATAAAAAGCTTTCAAATTGAAAATACAGAATCATGATCTAAGGGGGAGTTCTTAAAATTTTCCATTCACAAACATCATTTTGGGAATAAAATAAAAATAATGATCTCTCATAAAGACTGAATTTAAAAAACATTACAGTTTCAAGGGGGAGTTTTTATTTAAGCATTTTCATTTTCGGACTAAGTACTTTACATGATTTCATTTCAAGGGGGAGTTTTTTGACAAAAAATCATTATTCAAGGGGGAGTTTGTGAAAAATTGAAAAACAAATCAAAAATGATAATCACAGGGGCTAAATGTGTCAATTTTCAAAAAAAATCGGTGGCTATAAAAGGAGGAAAAATTATCATTTTTTTTTCTAATTACCGAATCCTTTGATCGAGTTTGAGAAGAAAATCAATGCAAGTCTTTTTGAGTTCATTACAACGATTTCTACCACTTTTCTTTCTCAAACGTAAGTGGGTGAGAATAATCAAACTGTTAATTGATGATTATGTATTATCGAGTTGAAGATTATCGAGTTTATGTGTCATCGAGTTTTTGTCAATAATTACACATCAAGGTTGATAATATGCATAGATTCAGTAAAAATACGTGATGAATAGCCTATACATGATTAACCATTAGTTTAAATTGAAATTCGGATGTGTATGAGGTTTATCAAGTTTGATGTTTATCGAGTTTAATTGACTTCAGGTGGTAATTTGAGAATGATAATATAAAGGATTGAGTTTGGTTTTTCATATGTCAAAAAGAATCAGTGTTTGTAAAACTCAGTAATAGTCAAAAAATCAAATTCGGAAAGGTCAAAAAGTCAAAATTTAGTAATACTAAAAAATCAAAATTCAGTGAAAGTACGTTTGTGGAAACGTGAATGTGTTTTGAGAAAGAAATAATGTTGATGATTCATGCTTATGATGTTTAATGCTTAAATGTCCGTGGAATAACAAGATCAGTTTCTCAAGGGTGGTGAATAATTTTGAAAAAGAAATCAAGTTTTTATGAATTCTGAGCTATGGGTCATATATATATATTCGTAATTCTTTAAGTGGACTAAGTCATGTCCGGCTTTGGCCGTTTTCTGCAATGAACAGAATGAGGAGAGAGTGACTTAGTGTCCATT
>BQNB010155550.1:0-15382 GCA_026074375.1 Tanacetum coccineum
TCGATAGTGAATCTAATATTGTATATGTTTCGGGTTTAATCCCAAGCAAAACCCGAGCCCGGGTCCTAGTTAAATATCCCGCGCGTACCTTTAACGTGACGGGGTATATAAGCTTTTTCTTCTTTAGAAAAAGTAAGTTGTTCATTTCTAATATAATTCCATTTTCTCTTTTCTCTCATCTCTCTCTCCTCTTTCTCTCTCTAAAAGTTCAACTCACTCTCTTTCTCATTTCTAGTTTCGATTTCGTGATCGATTGTATGAAGTGAAGTGTTAACGGGATCCTACAGCATGGTTCTTTAATGATCCAAACTTATCAAGTCCTTGACATAACACATCCCCTGAACACACCCATTGAACCAACACACTCAACCAAAAAATTTTTGGGCTTATTTGTTTGTTAATCTTGATCTTCACTTGTTCTACACATCAAAAGGTAAGAGTGCTTAAAATTTCGTGTGTTAAACAAGCTCCTAGCTCGAATTATAAGCAAACAAAGTAAGATGTTCTTCGTGGAGAGTTGCCTCATTTTTGACGATCCAAGAAGAAATACATGTTAGTGTGTTTAAACTTGATATACACACTTAGTATTGCATGTTAGAGCTTATTTTCGTGGATAAAAAGCTTATTTGGCTCGATTTTGCTCAAATCGTCCTAGTGTTCTTGGTGGAGAGTTGCTTATTTAATTAATACTCTAGCCGGCGGTTTGACAAAGTAGGGGACAAGATCCACGATTTAAGGAAATAGTCAACGGCGGTTTGACCTGGTCAACAGCGAGTTGCTAAAAACAGCGAGTTGCTAAAAACAGCGAGTTGCTAAAAACAGCGAGTTGCTAAAAACAGCGAGTTGCTAAAAACAGCGAGTTGCTAAACGGCGAGTTGCTAACGGCGAGTTGCTAACGGCGAGTTGCTAACGGCGAGTTGCTAACGGCGAGTTGCTAACGGCGAGTTGCTAACGGCGAGTTGCTAACGGCGAGTTGCTAACGGCGAGTTGCTAACGGCGAGTTGCTAAACGGCGAGTTGCTAAACGGCGAGTTACTAATTGGCAGCGGTTTGCTAAGAATTTTTTTTGTGTGAAGAAAAGGGTTTCAGTAAAACAACCATAACTTTTGATCCGTAAGTCCGTTTCAGGCCCGTGACCTCTCAAATCGAAGAGAAAAACGAGACGGATCACGCTGTAACCACCCTTTAGTTGGTTAAGGATTTTTCAAGGCCCAAAACACTCGTTTACTATGATTTATTGACATTTTTCAGTTTTTTGGAATTTGTGTTAGACTTGTTTTTGTTCTAGCTCACTGCATCTGTAATTTTTTAGGCCCGTTTCAGTTTGGTGAGGCCGATTTAAACAAAACAGCGTTAACCCTGCAGAAAATTATCTGTTTTTTAGACAATTAAATCATTGGACGATGATCCGAATAAAATCATTCTGCGTTTTCTATTGATTTTTGATAAATCCCGTTTATATTTTTAACGGTTTATTATCATAGATGTGTAAAATCCGTGAAACGTTAATTTGCATTACACAAGGTACCACAACTTCAATCACATCATATCACTAAGATCCAACAAAAATTCTATTCACACTTCATTGTCATATCTATTCATTTCATCATGTCTACTCCAGTTAAACTCATCCATCCAACAGTAGCAATTGCCATACAATATCTTGGAGCTGGTTCAAAAGATCGTCCACCGATGCTTGGACCAGGAAGATATTCTCAGTGGCGTTCGCGTTTTCTACCCGATCCACTTGACAATAAAATCGAATGGTGTTTATCTGAGGAAGTGCATTCTTTGATGGTCCATTATATGGCCTTCAAAACGTAATCATTGCTAGCAGATGAAGCAAGCAGAGGAACATTCTACCAGTAGCTGCACATGAAGAAGCTGAGACAATACACAACATGACAGCAGAGAACAAAACTTTACTTTCAGCTGAAATGGAAGCTATTTGCTTTGAATTTTGACTGGATTTGGGGATTGAAATTACTCAATGTTGATTGCATGCAACACATCTAAGGTGGTGTGAACCGCCATTGAAAGGTCTACAACAAGGGAATCGGTGAAAGTACTAGATGTAAAGACCAATCTATTCTGGGAATTTGGGAAATTTACTTCTCGAGATGGAGAATCCATGGAGTCTTAATTCACTCCGGTTTTATAAATGATGTATGAGGTGACAAGGAACAACTTGCATGTTTCACCAATGCAAGTGAAATGTTCAATTCTTCAATTCAACTTAACCAGGGAATGGTCAAGATTTGTGACGGTTGTCAAGCAGAGACAGGAAATAGACACAGTCTCATATCACAAGCTGTTTGATGTTCTGAAGCAGTTTCAAAACGAAGTTAATGATATACGTTCTGAGAGATTAGCCAGAAGTGCAAATCCATTAGCACTTCTGGCGGGCTTGCTCAACAATATTCAGTTAAACTACTATAGGTCACCAATACCTCAAAGATCGGAATGCAACATCCTATAACATGCATCTTCTTCCACACGGAACAAGTGCGTCGACAGTCACAAAGGGCAAAGAGATCGCCAAACCAGTTACTCTCAATCTGAGTGTTATGAGGATGACAAATGATCAAAGAACTAGCTCGGAGGATAAGATATGAAAAGAATTGCTCTCCCCCGTGCTAAGTACTTCAAGAAGCGTACAAACATACAAACAAACAACCTTCGGATAACTTCTTCAAACTCGAGGAAAAAGTACTGAAAGATACCACCACTAAGTTATAACAACGACAATCAGTCAGGGCAGTTTGGGAATCAAAGGACGATGACAGTTGCTGGGGCTAGGGAAACAGTAGGCAGTCCGGTAGTGCAAAAAACTGGGATACAGTGCTTTAACTGCAAGGGTTTTGGACACTATGCCAGGGCGTACAGGAAGCCAAAGGCGGGTTAAAGAATACGGTATCAAAAGGGGAGAAGATGATGATGTGCAAACAAGTTGAACAAGGTGTTCCACTTCAAGCTGAGCAAGCCGATTGGCTAGAAGACACTGATGAAGAGATTGATGAACAAGAATTGGAAGCACATTACAGTTACATGGCAAAGATTCAGGAGGTCTCACCCTGAGAATCCAGTTCTATAGTCAGCATTGGAAACTGGTACCAAAACCATGATGAAATTGATGTGTTTGCCAATTTGAGTCGACATTCTGATGCAAACTGAATCATATTAACGACAAATAGTTTTGTGAGATGGATGATAGCAATGTCATTCCTGATTCATCAATATATTACTAATGATAATCAGGTTGATCAAAAATGCTGGCTGAATGTGTTGATGAGCGTGCTGCGCTTGCTAATTTAATTGCTAATTTGACTCTTGATACGGAGGAAAACAAAACGGTATTAAACGCATCATTTGAATCAAAGAATGGAAGAGTGCAAAAACTAAACCTTGATGAGGAATTAGTAGGGCTCTGGGAGAGGCTTACTAGCTTCGGGATAGTTGTCTAATTGCACTTAAGACCAAACAGACTGAGATTGATAAGTACACGGCCTATTGACCTAAACCGTGAGGGTTTATAATATAAGTTCAATCCAAAATTAAATCCATGTGAATTTATCATAAGCCCTCTCCATACAGGAGCTTATTTAATCATGCGCTTATCCTTCTTGCTAAGGACATTGAACATACAAGAGGTGTTTAAACTAAAACCTATGAAATTTTAGTTGTCAATCAGAAACACGATGGAGCTACTTTTTCAGGTCAAAAGGTTGTCTTGTTAAAATAGGTCCACATTTGTCAACGGTCATACTCAAAGAGAAAAGTTAAGGTAATTTCGGATTTTTTTAAGGTAAGGATGGAAAAAAAAGACCCTAAAGACCTCTGACTCGATCGACTGCGATATGGCACCCTCACAAAATAACCCTGTTTTTTAATGAATTTCTTTATAAACGCAATCAGTCAATTCAGACCATTCACGTTGCAGTTCATTGTTAGCACCCAATTGCGAACACCGTATTATGTAGGATCAACTTTGAATATTCCAAAGTACAATCAAGAAAGAAGCTCAATTTGAAAAGCCTCGTTCTGTATGAGATCCCATATTGATACTTTCGATCCTGCAAACAGATTTTGCCCCGTATGGGGATATAGAGGGACAGTGACTCTTGAAAAGGCAGAGTAGATCAAATTGGATAATGACACAAGTTAAACCTATGATTACACATATCAAAAACAGTCTTTATGAAACTTTCTAACACCATCCAAAACCTTATCTTGATCAGTTGGAAGCGGCTAAAGATGTTTGGAAGACAATGTAGAGGGAAAAAGTTTGTTAGGACAAAACCAAACATTGCTAAAAACATTGGCTTTCTACCCATGTCTAAATCCATTAGTAAAAGTAGACTACTTTATAACGAAATGACAAACAACTTCAATCATTTTAGAACAATTTGTCAACAAACTTGGGTTCTAATTCATACAAGTAGTTGCATTTCTTACCCAATGCTCAAGAGTATGGAAGGTTTTGATCAAAATTTATTATACTCTTTCAGACAAAAACTATACTAGACAGTATTGGTTTTGTTAATGAACTAAAAAAAAGGAAATGAATGAACGATTTTGAGTTACGTTAATTCCCTTGAAAAGGAGCTTGACGAACTTGAATCTGAAAAGGCTGATTTTTCAAACATATATGATCTACTTCTCGAAGAGTGTGTGTGTCTAAGATTGTGACATGTTTCATATTTGCATTTCTATGTATCATTTAAATGCTATTCTGAATTACTATGCTTGTATCCTGCATAAAGTCAATGAATGTGAATGTCTTGCACAAAAAGCTTTCAGAAACAATAAAATGAAATCTGTTAACAAAGAAGTTTCATAATAAGCTTTTGAAAGAGTTTTGCTAAATTGGAAAAACAATCAATTTCTCTGGAACCCTTTGTTTACAACATTAGTAAAGATACAGATGAAAAAAAACAAACAGTTTGCAAATGTAAATTGCTTCAAATGTATTTTGAAAAGAACGTGAACATTATCATGGAAAATAAAGATTTGAAAGCATCAAATGCAAGACTAGAACATGAGTGATAAAATGAGTTAAAGAAAACATCATTCTGGTAAACAAAAGGAAAGTTGTGGAAACTCAGTTGATAAACATCTGTTGTGCGACCACCCAATGATCAACGGATTCCATTAACACCAGATCGTTTTAGGAGAAACCCCCCCCGACTCCTTTTTCAAATTCTCATGAAATGAGAAGTTTTCAAACGTAATAATCGGTTAATAAAAAATAAGGGTTCGGATGGTTAGTTTAACCAGTCACTCAACAGGAATTTGCCTCAGAATAGAAAACCAAGCGGTTCAAACACAAATGTGATTAAACCTGGAAATCTTGTTTAGAATTTCTCCACCACAACACCAAAACTAGAGAACCAGTTGCCTCATGCTTTAGGAATACTAATTCTCACATGTCTAAATCTTCAGGAGTAATTACACTACTAGTGTTAGCAGTCCACAGCTTAAGTGCTATTCAAGTTAAAGATAAGGACTCGTGCAAAACAATAGTCAGTGAAGTTTCAAATGAGGAAGTTAAAAGACGATCATAGGATTTCTAGTATTTCTAAGAAAACCAAGTCTGTACTGCGTGTTAATGACTAGTTCAAACTCCAGAACTTCAAATGCTGAATGTTGTTTGTGCTGGAATGTGAAACATGTGGTTAATTCTAATCATGATGCTTGTGTTTCTTGATACTTGAAAGACATGAATGCTAGAACTAAGAAGCCTAATGTAGTGCCTATTAGTGCTAGTAAACCCAAGAGAAAAGCGAACAAATCTGGTTTGCAAACACCCCATATAGATAACAGTTGCATCAGATACCACTATTCAGAAATCCAGAGTTTCTATAAGGTGTTGTATGAGAATACAACTCAGGGATGGGAAATGGTGGATAGCTAAGAGATGTCAATCAGGTTATACAGGGACACAAAAGCGCTTAGGACCAAAATGATATGGATGGCCTAAGATTAGGGAAAGCTGATGAATCAACAAGTATTTTGTCCCATATAGACATTGTCTCTAGGATAACTAATGTCTTGAAGATATCAAATTCCTTAGGATCCAATTTGTCCAATGTTCCATCGTCCTCTAATTCTCTTGCAGATTGTACAACTCATCCTATTCATTGTTGACTCTGGATGCACGAAGCACATGACGGGCAATCTTAAGCTGTTGTGTAATTTTGTGGAGAAATTTCTGGGTTATGTTCAATGTGGGAAGATTGATAGTTTGCTCAATTTCTTGGTTATGGAGATTGATTCAAGGGGAATGTCAACGATTCAAACTGGTTTATTACGTAGAGGCATTCAATCACATTCTTTTCTCGGATTGGTCATTTCTGGATGTCTGATTTGGCAGGTTTGCTTTCAGGAAATCTATTGTGATTGTGAGAGATCTTCATGGGTACAACGTTTACTTACTAGGTAGTCCGGTGGATCTGATCTACTACACATTTCTTTCAAGAAACAACTCTTCATCAACTCCAATCTGTTTCATGGTTAAAGCTTCACCAACTCAAGCATGGTTATGGCATCGAAGACTTTCTCATCTTAACTTCGATTACATCACCTTACTCTCAAAGAAAGATGTTGTGACAGGCTTACCTAAGTTGACATATGTCAAGGATCAACTTTGTTCGTCTTGTGAAATGAGTAAAGCAAAAAGAAGTTCATTCAAGACAAAAGCAGTGCCTAGTTCCAAAGGATAAGGCTAAATTTGCTTCACAATGGATTGTGGGGTCCAATGCGCGTTGGCAAGCAAAATGGGAAAGAAGTAGTATTCTGGTGATTGTTGATGACTATTCAGATACAATTGGACTCTTTTTCTACGATTCCAAGGATGAAACACCAAAGTTCTAAAGACTTTCTCAGATGATTCAACGACAACTTCAAGCTCAAGGTATTTACTGTACGTACAGACAGAGGCAACGAAATTCTTGAACATGACACTCCATTGCTTTTTTCAAAGAAGAAGCATTGAACATCAAAATTCCATCTCGAACACCTAACAGAACGGCGTTGCGAAAAGATCGGAAACCGTACTCTTGTTGAGGGACTGCTCGATCGATGCTATTCAGCTTCCAAGCTTCCATTATACATTTTGGGCTGAAGCAGTTGCTACCGCTATGTATTACTCAGAACAGATCAATCAATCATATTCCACTCATGGTAAAGAGGCATATCACATCATAATGACAGGAAACCTTCAATAAACATCTTCACATCCTTTGGTTGAATTTGTTACATAACTAGAGATGGGGAAGAAAATTGGTAAGATGATAAGAATAAGGGGATCCATAGTGTCATGGTGGGATAATTTCTACTCAGGTCGAAGGCGATATCGTGTTTTACAAAAAGAGAACAACGCTTAATAGTTGAGTCCATTCATATCATGTTTGATGAAATCCAAAGAAATGATGTAGATCACAACAGTTAGTCCTCGCACCAACAACAGACAAGAGATGTCTCGTTGAAAATGTCGCTTCAGGCCTTCGTTCCAAGGACAAAAGGCATCAGACTATGGACAACTCTGACCCCGTGCTCGTGCCCCTCAAGGACAAAATGTTGTTACTTCAAGCAGAGGAAAAGTCAGATTCGTCCTCAAGGGTTATGAATATTTCTTCAGTCCTTACTTTGAAGAATATTACAATCCAACACTCGATTAAGCTGAGGGAAAAACAACAATGATCAAGCACTGAATGCATCGTTTCAAGAAGCTAAATTTATCAATCCTTTTTGTACCCCGGGATACAAGAAAATGGTGAGTCTTCCTCACGCAACAATTGATATCACCAATGTGCATTCATTTCAACCACAAAGTCGATGGATTTCCGATGAGACAGAGCTCTTCCATAGAACAAGTTCGTTGGAAATGCAACGATGCCAGTTCAAACAAGACGACAGCTTGCCACAGATCCTGAAATATGTATGTTCGCGCTCACGGTTGAGTATTGTTGAACCAAAGAACTTTAGGAGGCAAAATGGCTGGATTCTGCATGGATCGATAGCAATGCAGGTTGAACTTCATCAGTTCGACTGACTAAAAGTCTGGGAACTAGTCGACAAACCATTTTGGCACAGATGGTTATTAAGTAATGTGGTTATGGAAGAACAAAGAAGGATGAAGATCAGGGACGTTAATTCGCAACAAAGCGCGACTTGTATGCTAAAGGTTAATGCTCAGGAAGTAAGGTTTCCGTTGATTTTGAAGAATATTAGCTACAGTGCTCGCTTAGAAGCATTCGAATTTTCGTTGACCACGCAGCACACAAGCTCTTTTCCAATCTATCCAGTATTCATGGACGTGAAAACGGATTTCTTAATGGTCCACTGGAAGGAGGAAAGGTTTTTGTTGCTCAGCCAGAAGGGGTTCGTTTGATCAGATCATCCAGAAAAAGTCATACCTATTGAGGAACAGCTTTTGTATGGATTTAATGCACGTCCAAGAGCCTGGTCGAATGAACTATCATACTTCCTATGTCAAAGGCTTTACTAAGGACATTTGGACCAACTTTATTCAAGATAAAAAATATGGGGAAGATATTCTACTTGTGCAGATTTACGTTGATGACATAATTTTTGGGTCTACCAAAACACTAAATATTCAAAAAGATTTGAAAAGTTAATGCACAGTAGATTTGAAATGTCCTTAATGAGGGAGATGAAGTTCTTTTTAGGACTACAGATCCACCAGTCCCCAAAAGGTATTTTTATCAATCAGGCCAAGTACGCTTTAGAAATTCTGAAATAAGCATTAATATGACAAATTGTAACTCCATATTGGTACACCATGGCTACCAAAACCCAACTTAGATGTAGATTGAGTGGGAGTACCCGTAGACCAATCTGATTATCGTAGTAAAATAGGTGTCATCATGTAACTTGACATCTAGCTAGACCTGACTTAGTAAAAAAGCAGTATGCTATTGTGCACGTTTATCAAGCTAAGAAAACTCAAATCACTCAGGAGGTTTAAAAGAATCTTTAAATAACTAAATGGTACCATAACATGGGGGTCTCTTGGTTCAAAAGGATTCTGGCTTTGAACTAACAGCATTTTCAGACGCTGATCATGCCGGATGCCTTGATACTCGGAAAAGCACTTCTGGAGGGATACAGTTCCTTGGTGATAAACTTGTAAGCTGGATGTCAAAGAAACAAAACTGCACTGCAATGTCTTCAGCAGAGGCATAGTACGTGGCGTTATCTGCAAGTTGTGCTCAAGTAATGTGGGATATTGGGACACAACTCAAGATTATGGCTTCAACTTACAACAAAATTACGTTGTATTTGCGACTCTCAGTCAGCCTTAGCTAATTTCATGCCACCCTAGTACTAACATTGCGAACAAGCCTCATCCATACTCGGTTTCAGTTCATAAATGGAACAGGATTGAAAATGGTATAATTGAATTATATTTTGTCTAGAAACTGAATACCAATTAGCTGACAGGTTTACGAAAGCCTTCCTGAGGATCGGTTTAAAGTATCTAGTCAGAAGGATTGGTATGAGATTGTTTGATCCAGCTGAACCTGGAGTTCTAATACTGAATGGTACTTTGGACCCCCTTATGTTGCCACCAACGATTATCATTAATGTTGTGTTATATAGTAAGAGTCATCTGCTTATCTGCAAGTTCTAGCTTCATTTCAGCAATGCAACCCTAATAAATATAATATCTTTAATATTCTAGGGAACTACAAGTTTTGATTCAATTTTTGTTGAATATTTAGCATGCCATATTCTCATATGATGGAAGGACAAGTGTTAGGGTTGATCAAGTCAGGGTCGGCCCTGGTTATGCGCGGTGCGAGTGACGGCACATGACATGCATCATACGAGTAAAGGGCCGTTTTATAGTGATGAGAATATGTTTTATTTGATATTCTCGTGATTCATGTCCATGTAATTTTTTCTCATCCATGATCCTAAGTTTAGTAGCTCGAGCTTGAGCTTTATACTGGTCAATTCAAATGCACTTGTTTTTAAGAAAGTGATAATACAAATGCTTCTGTAAAATATTTATACATACTTCAAAATTTGGAAACATAACTATTTTACTTGTTCCAATATATGTTGTCATTTCTCAAACACCATGATTTTGTTAAAACGAAGTACCACTCGTTCCAACCGAACGAAGCTTTAGACCTAGATTTACACCAATGAAAGGAACTAGAAATGACATTATCAAAGATCATCGACTTCACAGGAGTTATTTCGTCAAAAAGGATCTTGTTTCGATGATTCCAAACATACCACCAAAGAGTGTACCAAACGCCCTCGAACATATTTTTGAGATTAGATCCCATACGTCTTGAAACAAGCCAAGATTTCCATTCATCATATGAGTTCATTTCTTCGAAATCCAAGTTCCACCAGAGCATAATTTTTTTTCCAATATCTCGAATCAAACTAAAAAAGAACATCTAAAAAACACAGTGACTCCACGATCGATAGGCGTTTATCACATATGGGACACAAAATATTTTGAATATCAATACCTCTACGAGATATGTTGAACCGAGTAGGCAAAGCATCTCTCCAAATTTTCCAAGCAAGAACATTTATTTTTATCGGAACACATTTTATCCATCTAGTCTCCATCCCAAGATTTGGAATGACGTCAGCTCCTTCGTACATAGTCTTCGCTCGAGGTCCACAAGAAAACACCCACCCTCCAGCTTACCAAACCGATCTATCTACCAAAGGGCACTAGGATTTACCCTGAAACTCACCAGCTCCAACAAGCTATCAAATTGGTTTCTGTTCAGCTCCCGCCGCTAGGAATACGACGGAACGAGCTATACGAAATCTCCTTATGGTTTTCAATTGCAAACATTCAATGAAAAGAATTTTTAAGGACCCCACCCTCGTCGCCAAGGGATCCAACCAAGAATTTAGTCGACATCCCCATTTCCCACTTAAGAGTCAAATAATCAAAACATTCGTAACCTATTCTTTGAGCGCCGAACTTCATTCAATATCGAAAGCCAACAAGATTTACCAGACGGGACCCAAGTCGAATGCACTTTACCATCCACGCCGTGAATAGCCACAATAACTTTTGTCCAAAAAGAGTTTTTTTGTCCACGCCTTTGTCAATAACCTCATCAACCAGTCTCAATTCTTTTTTCAGATTTGCTATCGAAGAAACTCTTTCACATATGTTATCTTTAATCATATGAACAGGAAGTATTTACTTCAAAATTTATACATAACTATTTTACTTCAAAATTTGGAAACATAACTATTTTACTTGTTCCAATATATGTTGTCATTTCTCAAACACCATGATTTTGTTAAAACGAAGTACTCGAAACCAAATTCTATTCGTTTAAAAGATGATTATATCTTCAAATTTTTATTAAACAAATGAAAAGACCATTCAACTGGGGCCTGCCTTTTATTCTTTACATTTCGTCGGTGTAAACGTGCATACAAAAGATTCTCCAATATAGGAGTATTAAATAAGGAGAAACTTTGATAAGACTATTCACAATCAATAACCTTTTTCCTAATTAGCAATGTATAAAACTGCCAATACATTTTATACTAACATTTACACAAGCAAATGTAATACATTTTATAAAAGTGTCATAGACATGTCAAGTTGGTCGCATGATGACCGTGAAAAAAATGCAAGGAAAATGTAAATCATCTAAACTCGTTACAGTGATCAGCTTAAGAGAGTTTGAAAAACATACTAGCAGATATTGATATAGGTACGGCCAGTGTTATAAAAGGCACGCTATTGTGGCGGTTAGGGTCGTCCTTAAATTTTTAAATTTTTTTGGTGGCATGTGCGAAATTAGTCTTACAACAAGCTTTTCGAGAAGAAATGTTATATATAAAGATTTAAAAGCAATGGGAAAATATTCGAACTCGGAGTCGAACAATAAGTCGCCCAATGGGATCGACAAACTACGACGAATCAACATCACCAAAAGATGAAAAGTAAAGTCGCGAAAAAGTTTCGAAGATAATCGTATAACAACGATGTTTTCATCACGTATCAAAATAAATTTATCATATCGCATCGAAATGTTTAAAGAAATTAAACTCTTCGCAAGAAGCGAATTTCAAGAAATATATATAAGCGTATACCATAGAACAGATGCCGTATATATATCTATATACATATATATAATTATTACTTGTCCCAAGTGTCAACCACTTGTTACGCACGTAATATACAATCAAATATACCACATAAGGCTTCTAAGGATCAGAAACGATGCGCGCGCGGATATCGGACAACGGTGAAAGACTCGTGAAAATTTTCAAAAACAGTTGTAGTCCAAGTTTTGTAAAACGACTTAGTTCACTACAACTCGTGCTCTGATACCACTCTGTAACACCCCCAAAATGCGATACGCAACGGAATACTACGATCAGGGTGCTACTTCATAATACATGCATACGAGTCCCATTAAACGTTCAAAGATACGTTTATAAAACACAATTTTATTTATTGGAAAGTTCAGAGTTACATAGGTCCCAATACCATTATAGAAATTATTTCTAAAGTCACAACACGACTTGATTTCTAAAACACTTGTTTAGCTTATGACACAACTTCACCGAGACACCGTCTTTGATATCCGCGTTCCGCGATCTCGGTCAGATCCAAAGACATTAATAGCAATTAACAAGGTGATAACCTGCTCTATAAACGTCAACAAAACGTTGAGGGAATTCATAGAGTTTACAAATAATAGTTAGAACACATATTTGGCTCAACAAAACGTATAACGTTGGCTCGTAAGTCAAGTTATAAAAATATTAATTTCCAACTAATGAGCCCGTGTACCAAAACTTAACACATTCATCCCGTAGGACGAAATCATGACCGAGAAGTATGCACTCTCTCCTATTACTAATTACAAAATGTTCGTTTGACAAGGTGGTCCCAACGGATTCAAACCCCGGACAGGGTTGTCAAACCCAATAGATCTATTTAATGCATTAGCGTTCACCAACACATGGTAACTAACGGTCACACAGCAAAAAGGCATATACTCAGTAGTGAAGGAATCATATTCAAGTATCAAAAACAGTTTGCGTTCAATTTCACAAAACAAGCAATATATCCCCCTCGCGGAGTTAAAAACAATAGAAACTTTAAAAGCGAGGATATGAACTCACCTTGATCAAAAGCCGATGATTAAACAATAAAGTCTAACACGAAAATCCACAAACTGCTATCACGACCTTATAATTTGAGTCGTTCCGATTTATATATCGAAATAGTATAATCAACGTTGGGTTCATGTATCAAACAATTCATATATCGTTATATAAATATATTTTATATATATATATATATATATATATATATATATATATATATATATATATATATATATATATATATATATTAATTCATACATGTGATGAGAAATCCACTTGCGCCTTAGATCCTAAAACCCCACATTATTAGGTTACGATCATTCTCTTATTTTATATCATACATCGTTTAACCGACAACTTTCTATTTTAGGAAACTTTCTATTTTTAGAAAGTTACTATTTTTAGACTTTCTGTTTTTAGAGTCGACCAACGATCTTAAAATAATTACTTACAGTAGAATATTAATCGATATTACTTTATTATACGATATCACCTTCAAAACACGTTAAAGTTTATTAGAGTCTTCTTTGACTTTCATGTTTGACTTTTATAAAATATGTTTATTTTCTAAGTCTGACCCGACTAAAACGACCCACAAGATCACTTTTTCACAACTCGGACATAAAAGATATTTTATGCGAAACGATATTCCGGACAACTTTTTAGTTTTAGCCGAGACCTGGATCTCGACAAAAATGACCAAAACTCCCCTGCAAGAATCTGCATGAACTTTGACCTTGGGTTTTGGCCCGTTATATCACACTTTCGTGACTTTGACCAAAAAGAGTACTTAAGTAGAACATTATCCCGAACAACTTTCGTGTTTCGCCGGAAGGCCGAAACGGACTCAAAAGTGCTCAAATCATTTAATTACCAAATCTGTCAGATTTAATATATATTAAAAATAACCCATTTCGACTTCGCTCCGGTTTCTTCGTTATTGGAAGTTGGAAGTCCCATTTTATATCAAAACGTCCATAAAAATATAATTTGTCATATTTTTATAAACCAAAATCTGACTTATCAAAATCTCGGACGCCAAATCACTAGTTTCGTTTTTTGGTCAAAATGACCCGTTACAAATTGCGCCAAAATTCGTTTTTGACCCAAAAACACATCAAAGATACATCTAATATGACCTATAATTTCATATCTATCCCGCTTTAATACTAATATCACAATATACTAAACGCCGCAAGTTTCAATCGATTTCATCACATATATAAAAATCGAATCAATAAACAAAACAATCGAAATAAATGTAAAAAGAGTGCTCACAAGGCTATTCGGGCAAGGTCGGAAAAATATAATGTCGGGTTGTCCTTCTTGAGTCTTAGCCGCGGCCCACCACAACCAAACCAAATCAAATTAAAACCCGAATCAACCCAAATAATAACCAATCAACAAAATCACTTCCTTGTGGTCTTTAGCTTGGTTCGAACCCACAACCAAGACCAAAACCCAAACTGAAAACTTCTTTGCTTTAATAAAACTCAACCTTAATCAAAACCTTGTTGCATGTGTATTTTTATTACATGGATGACCAATCTAGAGCTTCCTAAACATTATTTGATAGGTGGGAAAAATCAAACACCAAGAGTGGTGGTGTTTGTGTGCTCGGCCAAACCTCAAAAGAAAAGGGGGAGGAGAAAATCACTAAAGCTTGGTTCCTTTTTGATTTAGAACATTATTTGAATGATGTTTAAGTGTATTAGTAAGATCAAAATGAAAAAATGGTGAGAGTGTGTGTGTTTTATTACTCGGCCAAACCACAAGAACAAGGAGAAGAGAAAACTTTTGAAATCTTGAGTTTACTTGTATCTATGTTGTGTGTATTGTAACACCCCCATTTTTACATATAGCAGCGGAAGCTAATCTGGGGTATTACTTCATGGATACAACAATCAAAATCATAGAAAACGACCCAAAAGAGACGTTTGTTTAAAAGATACGTTATCATTCATTTAAAATCAGAGTTTTACAAAGGCAGGTCCTAAAATCTAAAACATCATGCTTGAAAGATAACAGTTCAGCCATCTTCGAGTCCATGCCACTCCGTACCGCAACTTGCTCAATTACCTGAGATAAACATGCTAAAAAGTCAACACAAAGGTTGAGTGAAATTCATAGGTTTGATAAACAGTTTGAATGCAAGTCATAGTGTAATAATTGTACGAGCACAATTGTTATAGACAAATGATATTGTTATTATACACCCGTTATAGTAATAATTGCAACGA
>BQNB010155551.1:3946-15382 GCA_026074375.1 Tanacetum coccineum
GATGTGTTTCTGGAAGATGAACCCGTATGTGCTACGAGAGCCAAAGGATCATGAGATTTTTCTAACTTCTTTGCTCTAGAGACATTAACCAGTTTCTCGAATTGCTGAAGGTAATCAAAAAGATCATCAAACGTATCCACTGTCAAACGTTTAGCAAGACGAAGTTGGGTAACATATTTCAACCATTCCGGTTGCAAGTAATTCAAAAACTTTGTGTTAATTGTAACAATTAGAAAATGCATGTCATTTCTTTCTAAATTGTTCATTAACTGAGCAAAACGATTGTAAACAGAAACAAGTGCTTCCCCTGGTTCAGCAATAAACGGATCAAATTTGTTTGTAAAACGAGTTTCTTTGTCAACTTTGTTTTGTATATTTCTCCTCATAAGACGTTCAACTCTTTTCCACATGTACTTGGCCGAAGTGCAAGCATCCACAAAATTCAGATCTAGGGCCGGAATGCATGCTGCACGACCCCTCATGTATCTCTCTTAGGACATAGTTTGCTTGGAGTGGTCCGACGCACCGGAGCCATGGTCCTAAAAAGGACTTCTTGTACAGGGTTCCATTGATCATGGCATACCTGACCGCTTTCCGACGTACCGCTCTGGCCTTCTTTGTATCCTCCGGAAGGATTTCTTTTGTCAGGTACTCACATATGGGTGTCATCCATGTGTTACCTTCTTCTTCTACTACGTCAAGAATTTCCTTTTCGTTTATGGACTTTTCCTTCAATTCTTCCACGAGCACCTGTTTGTTAAGATGCGCGAAGCTTGTGGACGCGATCTTGCTCAGGGCGTCTGCTTTCTTGTTTTCACTTCGTGGTATTTGTTTGATGGAAAATTCCTTGAAGCTTTTTGCGAGTGTTTTTACTTTGTTCAAGTACTGAACCATGCCTGACTCTTTGGCGGTGTAAAAACCGTTAACTTGATTGGCCACAAGTCTTGAGTCAACATTTGCTTGTAAGTTCTTTACACCCATTTGCTCTGCGATCCGGAGACCGGCTATTAGTGCTTCATATTCGGCTTCATTGTTAGTGGCCTCGAATCTAAACCTCATGGCATATGTAAATTCTGCCCCTTCCGGATTTATTAGTATTAGTCCCGCCCCGGAGCCGTCTACGCAGGACGAGCCGTCTGTGAACAAAGTCCACGGCTCCGGTAGTACTTCCGGTTCTGCCATGAGTTCGTCCGGAGACTCTTCTTCCGGTCGCTCTACAATAAAATCTGCCAAAATTTGGCCTTTGATTGCGGTCCTTGGTCTATATTGGATGTCATATCCTTCCAACTCGAACTTCCACTTCAGCATCCTTCCGGATATTTCTGAGTTTGACAACAGTTGTTTTATCGGTTGATTTGTTATTACAACGACCGTATGTGCTTGGAAGTATCTTTTCAACCGTTTACTTGCACTGAGCAAGGCTAATACCAACTTTTCCATAGGAGTATAGTTGACTTCTGGGCCTCGTAGAGTGCGGCTTACAAAATATACTGGTATTTGCCTACCTTCTCTGTCCGTCATCAAGACCGCACTAATAGCTTCTTTTGCTGCAGCCAAGTATATGATTAATTCCTCACGTTCCCTTGGGGCGGTGAGTGTTGGGAGTTCTGCAATGAGCTTCTTCATTTGCTTGAAGGCTTCTTCGGCTTCCGGTGTCCATTGAAAATCGCTCTTTTTTGTGCAATTTTTCAAGGTTTTGAAAAAAGGTATGGACGTCCTTGCTGCATCTCGGAGATGGCAAGCTGAGGACCGCGTCTGCTTTATCTGGACATGCTTTCAACCCGTTGGCGGTGCTTACTTTGTAGCCTAAGAACATTCCTTCCTGCATTCCGAAAGTTAGGGGTGTTCAAAAAAACCGTGAAACCGACGAACCGAGCCGAACCGCTCAATCCGAAACCGAAAAAACCCGAAACCGTAGCATGTTTATGACCGACGAAGGGATTTGAACTTTTCTGTATTCCCCGGATTGCATTCTTCTTCCGTATTGCTCTTTATAACCGGGTCATCGACATATTAAATATATAAAGATGTGGGGGTTCGGGGGCCTCTAGGTTACGTCCAATCTGCCTTTGGAATGCCTTATCCACTAAACGTTGATAAGTTGACCCGGCATTTTTTAAACCGAACGGCATCTTAGAATAGCAAAATATCCCTTGGCTTGTTATGAATGCCGTTTTTTCTTCATCCTCTTTTGCCATCTTAATTTGGTGGTACCCCTTGTATGCATCCAAGAAGCATTTGAAAGAATACCCACAGAGGGATTCCACCTTCCAGTCTATTTACTGGGGTTAAAATGATCACAATCTTTGGGGCCAGCGTGTTAAGAATTATCTTTGAAAGTTTCCCCCCCCCACCCCCTACACCACTTCGCCAAGTTCCGTCATGCTTTTTGACCATTACTGGGTTAGAGAGCCAACTGTGATAATGGACCTCTTTCATTATTCCAGCATCCACTAATTTTTCCACCTCTTCTTGGATTACCTTATTTCTTTCCGGTGCCTGTCCTCTTTTCTTTTGCCTGACTGGTGAATATCCCTCCCGGATATTCAGAAGCGTGTTCCGCAATGTTCGGGGACGCCCAGTCATATCAGCTTGGCTTCCAGGCGAAGATATCTAAGGTTTGTTTTGAGCAAGGAACATAGTTTCTTTGCGCCCTTTTTTTCTGTAATGTTAGATCCGAAGGCAACTGTCTGTTCAGGTAGTCCGGATGGATTTGCTAAATTTATTTTCTCTTATCAGTGCTTGGTTTACTGTGGGAAGACCATGGATGCTAATCCGAGATCATAGCACATTCATAGGAATGACCCTACTACTCTGTAGTGTTACCGTTGGAGCAGCCTTCAACGGGAAATTTTAACATTCCGTGTGGCTGTTGACGGAACATGCGCAGATTTTTTTTTCCTTATAACCGCCCGCCTGCCTATAATTTTTGCAATGGTTGGGATGGTTGATCTGATAAAATGAAGTTCATCCATGCTGAGGTGAGTTTTTTTCATCACCAATTTTTGACTAGCAAGGCTTATCTGGCCAGTGCCAAAATGTCATTCCACTGAATCCGATAAGGTTTGGATGGTGGCCCGAACCATCTGATCCCTTATCCTCTTGTAAGTTTTATGAAGCATGTTCATACAAGACTACTGATGATGCTACCGCCCGTCAATATATACCCTATGCACGAAATGTCCGCCTATGTCGGCTTCAATGATCATCGGGCCCTCCGTCCCGCCTTCTTCCCTCAGGGGTGGAAAGGACATGGCCGTCTCCGGAGAGAAGCTTTGGGTAATCCTAGGTTTGGTAATTCTTTCCCATGGTTGGATCATTAGTATAGTCAGAGGTTATCCTTTTCCGAACGCTTCCCCCTTTTTCCGTGCTTTCGGCTTGGTCGTTCTGTTTTTATTCCTTGATGAATTGCGACAATTTTCCGGCCTTGATCATTTCATCTATTTGCTTTCTCAGCTGCATGCATTCGTCTGTGCTATGTCCAGTATCAGAATGAAATTCGCAGTATTTGTTCGGATCTCTTTTTTCCACAGGAGTTACCATTGGGGGTGGAGCTTTGAACTTTCCTTTTTCCAGAGCGAAAATTTCTTTTGGCGGGCGTTTTTGTAAGGAGTGAGAATCTATCTGGCTTACGATCCGGTCTTTGTTTGTTTTTGAAGCCTTTCTTGATATTCGTTTGTTCCCCCCCCTCGACGGTTTCCAGACGAAGGTGCTTTTCTCTGCCGGACTAGAGTGCAGCAACTTCCCATTGTAGGAGGACTAGTCCATTCTAATACAATTTCGTCCATAACTTCGGGACTAACATTGTCATATAGACCGCTTGATTACCCCGGTTTGGGGTTATTCCATGCATATAACCCGGAATTCTCATAAGCATTCCGGAGCACCTTCTACGATACTAGGACTTCTACCTATACCTTCCATGCAGTCATTTCCGTAGATTCACCGTCACATTGCTTGATGTGGTGTATCTCCATCCGAGCCTTGAATATGCTTGATTTTGCTGAAGATTGTTTTCCCCCCAAACGCTTCCCGTAATCTTTATAGCTATCGATCGACTCTTTTGGTAGCTTGCCAAAACCAAACTCTGGCGATCCTCGTGATGGTTGAGTTTAAACATGTGACACCGATGTCCGGCAAGCCAAACCTTCTGTTTTTAACGGCCGATTGAAATATACTTTAAGTGAACCTCCGGATCTCCACATTACATCCGTATGTTTTAGACATGACTGGCATCCAGTTCCTCGGGAGACAAATTGCGATCCGAGGTGTGAAAGGGTTTCTTCCTCACATGCCAAGGCTGGGAGAGGTCATCTTCATAGGTGTTCGATCTCTGCCTTCTTGACTTAGATTTCCAATGACCCCCTTCACTATCTTTACTTTTTGAATATTGGCTAGTCGTACGAGATTGTGTTCCCTTTTGTTGACGCCTTCTTGCTTTTACTTCATTTCTTTTTGTTCGGGGACTCCGTTGACAACTATCAGGACGCGCGGATGTAGCTGGCTCCTTTCTTCCCAACCTATTGAACACACCTCCTTCTTTCCGTGGCCTGGGCCGCGGTGAAGGGGATCTGTTCTTCTTAAGCCTTTTGAAGACACTGGCGTGTGGTGATGGGCTTCGGGAATACCTGCCTCTCCGTAGCCCTTCTCTGGTTCTGTCGAGCAGTTTGGTGTCTTGATTCAGATAGTGCGATTTCTTCCACTTCTATCATAATTCACAGACTCTTCACCATAGATTCAATCGTGCTTTCACCGCGTTGAGTTTGTCTTTCTGCTCTTTTTCTTTTTGCATCTTTTCGGCGATGAGCGGCAAGAGTTGGTGATAATTTTTGTCGCACATTTCCCTAAGAACCTCATCAGACATAGGTTCCTCAAGACCCTGGGACCATTCCTTCCCCTTTGTTTCCTCACCTGCGGACGTGGAATGTTAGTGATGTTGTTTCGTGAGTGCTCATGGTGAGTTTTTTTAGATATCGTGGTTACGTTCGGGTCCTACGGATGGCGCCACTTGTTAGTACAAGATTCGTGTCAGGTTAGCGAGGTGCCGGAAGTCCCTTGTCGGGTCGGGCCTTCAAGTGCCTTGAATGCTGGATCTTGTACTAGAGCAAGAGAAGTGATGATTTTCTGCACAATTAAAAGTTAAACCGTTAAGCCTTAAACCTAGGTACGGACCCCACGATTAGACACCGTCTTGAGAGAAGTATTCATAATGTCAGAGTATGAGACAGATAGAATAAGAATAATGTGTACCTTTTTGGATGTATTGTGACCCCCTATTTATAGGTGTCTAGTATCTAACAAGGGATTTCCTAGTATTTTGGTTACTTTAGGAGTGGTCGGAGTCGGGTCCCCTTGACGGGCAAGGGGCGCGACAACGTGTATATGAACGGACGCAGATTTCTGGCGGACTGGAGTTCGGGGACGGATCGTCTTATAGGTGGACCCGCGGACGGATCGTCTACAAGTGGATCCGCGGATGGATCGCTAAGTTCGGGGCCGAAGCCCCCGCGAGATTGGGCTTTACCATGGCATGTTATTGATAGGTTTAGCCAGAAAGCCCAAGTGATAATGTGGCCCAAGCCTAGAGGCTTGGTATACCCATTATACGTCATCACTCATGTATCAGTAGGTCAAAGACCAATTGTCCAATAACCAACCGTCTAAAATAAACTTTATAAGAACAAACCAAAACAAGCTATTGTGGTCATCAGAATAATATATATAGGGGCATTTACATATATCCTTACAAAAACTTCAGTATTTATATATTTTGAAAAAGACGTAGCTAGCTAGTCTTGGTATCAAAGCATGTAAATGCTTTTCCCAGCTCAAAGGCGTTGTCTAGTAGATTCGGGGGTACCTATAAAGCGAACAAATGTTCACACAGTCATGATTGTTAACTAAACAACACTTTCTTCCCCTTGTCGACTCTAGACCAACTCCTA
Source organism: Tanacetum coccineum (assembly GCA_026074375.1). NCBI lineage: Eukaryota > Viridiplantae > Streptophyta > Magnoliopsida > Asterales > Asteraceae > Tanacetum > Tanacetum coccineum. Next base: position 9,892 of record BQNB010155551.1, read on the forward strand.
AACAGCCCTTTCTTCCCCTTGCCAACTACGAACTAACTCATGCTAGCATTGTACATTATGCATTAATAAAATTTGTTTTGAAAAAATTTGTATTTTTTGAAGTTTCATTAAGGTTTCGTTTGATTTTTCAAAGGTTTTACCTCTTCATCTTCAAACCATGTCTGCAAAAAAAGAGGTGCATCTAAGCTCTTTATTAACAAAGAATAAGACCATTTGTTTTTTTTAGAAGAAGAGGGTTGATGTTAGAAGAAGAAAGAAGAAGAGGGTTTGTATTAGAAGAAGAGAGAAGAAGAGTTAGAAGTGAAATTTTTTGTCTTAATTTTTGAAGAGGTTAGAAGAGCTTTTTACCACTTTTCTCTGCAAAAAAACAAACAAAAAAAGCTCTTCCCGCTTCAGACAAAAGAGGTGAGAAGAGGTTAGAAGAGGTGAAATTGAAAAAACAAACAAAGCCTAAGTATGTATGAAATTCCCCCTAATACATACGCGCAATTTAAATATATCGCAAAAAAACTGTGTATACTATGCATTACAATTTACATATACATAAACCAAAAACTGTATATACTATGCATTACAATTTACATATACATAAACCAATTTACTCGTATTGTTTCTCTTGTACAAAAAATATTTAATGTAGCCTTACCAAATAAACAATATATGACGCAAAAGTTTAAAGTTTAAACTAAGAATTATATAGTCTATAAATATTATGAGTAGGAATTATCTTTATCTTTACAGTAATAAAAAAGCAAAAGTTTATACTAAAGGACATTTTATACTCATAACATTTAAAACTATAAGCATATTTATGCATTTTATGAGATATAAGCAAATTCATTGCACCTCCTCCACTATATAGAGTCTTCTCCTCATTCGATTCTTCTTCACTAGTCAATGTGGGACATTTTCAAAGCACAGTCAACTAACTTACTTTCACTAAGATTTTGTTGAGGGTTGTGAGAACGAATTTTGTCCAAAGCACCGGACTAAGGATTGGACCAAATGGTCGGTTCATGTCCGGGTCGGTCCAATTCGGTCTTCGCTCCGGTCCAATCCAACAAAGCATAATTATCGGTTTTATGTAAGACCGAACCAGACCAGACCGAAATATATCGATGGTCCAATTCGCGGTATGTTATGCTCAGCACTTCATAAGAATACTATCCCTGCTCTCTGGATTGGGTATAATCAGTGGCGGACCCACGAATTTGGAGTGCGGGGGCAAAAAAAAAATTCTTGACAAAACTCGGTGTACACACAAAAATGATGATAAAGATATAAGGTTTTTCCTTTTTTTGGTTCTAAAGTGGTAGGCAATTTGAGTTTACGATGGGGTGCACTTTAATAAAATGGTCAATAATTTTTTTTTACACTAAAAACCGATTTTTTTTTTGAAATCGTGGAGCCCCCCCACCCCAAGCTCCATGTATGTCCGGCCCTGGGTATAATCCTACCATTTTCCTTAGTAAGATCATTCATGCATTATGGAGGGGAATTTTGACTTTGGTAAAGGAATAACTTCCTTGTATTTTGATAAATGGCTTCCAAGATGTTTGATCAAAGATTTACAAATCATAATAAGCTTGTTCAAAGAAAAGAAAAAACACCTTTATAATGGTAAGTTTTATAAAATTAAAAGGAGAAATGCTACATCCATCAAAACTTTACAAAATAATATCCACACAATGAGTTCTAAAAAGTGGCTTTCAAAAAAAAAAAATCGCATTTACTAAAGTTCAAATACCACCCCAAATCACATGAGTTCTATTTCAAATTAAATTACCACTCGTTGGATAAAAAGAGTAACATATGCTCTATAAATTGCTAGGGGCACCGATTTTTGACCGAACACGAAACACAACTCAAGATATTTGGATTGAGTTTAAATAGATTTTGGGTCATGTTTGGGTCGACCCATCTAAGCCGTTTGTTAAACATGTCTAGTTTGGCAAGTTCTGGTTGCGTATAGTTTAAAGAGGTCGACGCACCAACCCATTTATAATCCTGGCCAAAAATTAAGAAATTATATATTCATACTACGGGTTAAATGAGTCGACCCACGAACCTGTTTTGCAAGTGAAATGTCAAAAAATTTATTCCAGAAGATATATTTTTTCACCAAGTGAAATGTAAAAATATCATGTAACAAGACACGTTTTTCCAAGAACTTTGTATAAAAAGGCAAAAAAGCATACTTTCAAATGTATAGAACAACGAAAATGTAACAGAAGAGCGAAACTTAACCATACAAAGTAGGTGAACAAGCATTAAGTCTTCTATAACGAAAAGGGTTGTCTACAAAAACAGTTAATCTTCATCTGCGCTGATTTCGGGCTATTCAAAATAGTAATCGCATTTTAATAGGCTCGCAAAATCAAGTCGAAAACTAGGTAAATAAAGTCGAAAATAAATTTAGAAAAAAATCCAAAAGAAGCCATATGGTCATGCGAATAACATACATGCGACATATGGGACAATTTAAGTATATGGTGAAATAACTATATACTCTGCATTATATGTACATAACCTACTCTCATACAACTTACTAGCTTACAAACCCGCGAAATTCGCGGGTAGCTAAATAAAAGTTTTATTTATAAACAAACATGAGTACAAATCCATTAGCTCAACAAACAAGATGTACTTCATATAACAAATCAGTTTCTAAAGCATGAATAATGAGTAATAGCTAGTCGTATTATAATAACTTCTAATAAATTTACATAAAATCCATTAGCTCTACAAATAACATGTTGAAGGACAAGTAGGAAACTCGTCAAGAAATACATATAGTAAACAAATTAGTGAATTGACCCGTTTTTCCATTCAAATATCTATATAAATAATTTACGTATTCATGTAATCAAATTCAACTCTAGAAACGTCAACTGTGTGATTATAATACAACTCATATCGACCGATTAATAAAATTACTATGACGAGGAGTCCATTAAGCGGTATGAGGACATTGACGAAAGGGTCTTGTATGTAACATATTCTTGTTAGGGCAAGTCAATATCTTTTTAAGTAGTAAAAAATATAATTTTGTTAATATGTCATTAACTAAAAGCCAAACAAAACACTAATAAGATATTAAATGAAACAAAAGATCATAATGAATCTCGAACACTCGCTAAAGGTTTAGACATAACATAATATATACTGAGTAATAAAATTGAGAAAGAAATAAGATTATCAAATATCATGTACAAACCTCAAATTTTACAATAATGATTTACAAAAAGCAAGTGACATAGAAACAAAAGAATAGCATAACAAAGTTTTAAGATTGTCATTTTAGTTTATTTGAAGCATGCATATCGTTGTACAGATTAAAATCACAAATGAAACATATAAGTTGGAATATTAGAAAAAGAAAAACACTGACAACATAATCTTAAATACTTGTAGTTGTTGATGGCTCATATATTAAAAGGTGATAGTTTTTGTTAATCATATGTGTTTGATATCACGAGTTAGACACCACCAAGTGCTACAATAAAATGAATTAATTTTATGAGGAAATATAATAGTAAAAGATTAATAAATTTAAAAAACTATAATTGTCAATTTGAAATAAGGAATTGGGGTGGGAGAGAGATTTAAAAAGATTTTGTTTTATTATATATATAAATATAGATAGTTAAGATGATATATTGTTTCTCTTGTAGAAAAACTTAATACAATTTTAATACATAAACAATGTGGTACATAAAAGTTTAAACTAAGAATTGTATTGTATAGTTTATAAATGTTAGGAGCAAAAGTGCCATATATGTAAAATAAACAAACGTTTATACATATAAAACATTTCATGCCCATAACATTTAAAACTATAAGAATATAAAGGCATGTATACAAGATGAAGATAAGTTCATTGCGCCTCTTCCATTTTATAGAGTCTTCTTTTCATTCCATTGTTCTTCACTTGTCGATGTGGGACCATTCTCTAAGCACATTTAACAATCTTAGTTTCACTAAAGCATTGAGTTGGTTGTATTTTAAAAAACTAACCGATTATTCGAGCATAGAAACGGAATTTTATAGCGGCAGATAATTGTAGTGATAAAAAAAAGTTTATAGGTTACAAACGAAAAACAGTAAATGTTTGAGTATTTGGGGATTAAACATAATATTTTTGAAACCCGATTCGACCCGGCCGGGTCAACTAGTTGAACCGTTTTCGGTCGAAAAACGGGTCAAATTAAACTGGTTTTTAAATTTTCGAAACCCAGTTGTGGTAGACCAGGTTGACCCGGATGGTCGAACCGGTAACCATGTGACTCGCCTGGGTCGATTAGAGACCCGGTTTCCAAAACATTGATTATAGTTTCCTGATGTGTTATAGTGTGTGGTTGATTTAAGATGATTCAAGTTTTAAATTTATATTTTGCCGACTAAACAAAAAACAACACTTTAATGGGCAGTGTACCCGATCGGTAGTAGTCTTGTGTTAAGTAGGGTATCGAACACTTGGAGCGAGGTTAAATCTATCAATTTAATTAATATCTTGGTTATCTAATCTATGTTAATTCTATTCTAATCTAAACCTGTGTTAAACCTATGTCAGTCTAAATTCTAATTCTAATGGGAAAAGGGGGGTTTTCAATATGAGAGACTGGCACGATTTGGTTGGTGACTACAATCAATTCAAGACACTATTACCCACGCAAGCTAATAGACAAAAGATAAAAGAGTGGTCGAACCTTATATAAGAAAAATGTATTAACCATTATTAATCCGATTAGAACGTTGGTTTGTTTATTAAGTGCAATGATTTCTTCTCTCGAGGTGGCATATCATTCTTAGACTTAGGCGTTACATCATCCTAATACCTAGACACATTAATTCTGTCACAATTAAAGCATTCGCATAAAGCATCCTTATTTGCTGATTATAATCTATCTTAGGGATTAAAGCAATGGTGATCTTGTTAAACCTTAGCTCATAGAGACTTTACCCACTTACCGCTTAATGGCAATCTATACACTAGTAGTCCACTTGTCCAACTATCCAATGGAATCAGAACGTTATTTGTTGAATTATCTAGGTTACCTACTAGTCAACACGATCAATAAATCATTGGCAATATCCAATTAACTATTATTCTAGATATATAAACTACTACATGGAGAGCTATCTTGGATTCTTGATCTGCTTGGTCCACTTCACTAGATCTAGTTGAATGATAGGTCGCATACAAAAGCGTGTAAACAAGTATAAATTGATAAACATAAACAAGCACTCAACGATAAATCAAGAAATCGAGATAAACAAATACCAAACATTCAGATATTCATAATAATGGTTAATACCCTAAGGTATTAGCCTTTAAACGTCATAGTAAATACAAGAGTAATTATTTAGCCAAGGTAAACTAACCGAGTTAATGAATGATACCAAAAACTGAACGATTACTAAAGTATATGGAATTACACGTTCTCTCCTATAGAATTGAATACATTGCTCGACCTCTTCTGCTTTTTTT
>BQNB010155552.1:0-13726 GCA_026074375.1 Tanacetum coccineum
GTATCATGTTTTTTGCAAATTTTATTTTTGGTCTGATGTTTAATAGTTTGTCTTTTTTCTCATGTTTATTAGTTTTTTATATGGGCTTATGTGTTGGGCCTCATGGCGCGGATATTTTTTGATTAAATTTTTTTTTATATTATTTTGTGCGGGCTTATTTTTTCGGTCTCACGTTTAATAGTTTGTTTTTTTTATATGGGCTTATGTGTTGGGCCGCATGACACGGGTATTTTTTGATCTGAATAAATCAGTATTTTTGTAATTTTTTTTCCTATGTTGTGCTAAACAAAATTTTTTTTATATTATTTTGTGCGTGTTTATTTTTTGGTCTCATGTTTAATAGTTTTTTTTTATATAGGCTTATGTGTTGAGCCTCATGACAAAGGTATTTTTTAATAGGAATAAATCAGTATTTTTGTAAATTTTTTTCCTATGTTGTGCCGAACAATTTTTTTTTATATTATTTGGTCTCATGTTTAATAGTTTATGTGTTGGGCCTCATGGGGCGAGTTTTTTTTTATCTGAATAAATCAGTATTTTTGTAATTTTTTTCCTATGTTGTGTCGAACAAATTTTTGTTTTTATGTTATTTTGTGCGGGTTTATTTTTTTGTCTCATGTTTAATAATTTGTTTTTTTTATATGGGCTTTTGTGTTGGGCCTCATGTAGCGAATATTTTTTTATCTGAATAAATCAGTACTCTTGTAAAAAAAAATATTTTATGCCGAGTAGTATTTTTTATATTGCGTATTTATAAAAAAAAAAAATTGGGCCCTCAAACTTGGAGCCCAATGGGCCGGGTACTGTAGCAAAGTGGTAAAAACTACGCCGTATTCATTTTTTTGTTATCATGTTTTTTGCGAATTTTATTTTTGGTCTGATTTTTAATATTTTGTTTTTTTTTTCTCATGTTTATTATTTTTATATGGGCTTAATGTTTAAGCCTTAAGACGCGGATATTTTTTTATTAAAAACTTTTTATATTATTTTGTGTAGGGCTTATTTTTTTCGGTCTTACACGTTAATATTTTGTTTTTTTTATATGGCTATATGTGTAGGTTCTCATGGCCGCAGGGTATTTTTTTGAAGATTATAGGTGGGTGAACTGAATAAATCAGTATTTTTGTAAAAAAATTTCCTATGTTGTGCCGAATAATTTTTTATATTAATTTGTGCGGGTTTATTTTTTTGGTCTCATATTTAATAGTTTTTTTTATATGGGCTTATGTGTTGGGCCTCATGGCGCGGGTGTTTTTTTATCTGAATAAATCAGTATTTTTGTAATTTTTTTTCTTATCTTGCGCCGAACAATTTTTTTTATATTATTTTGTCTTATGTTTAATAGTTTTTTTTTATATGGGCTTATGTGTTGGGCTTCATGGGGCGAGTTTTTTTTTATCTGAATAAATCAGTATTTTTGTAATTTTTTTCCTATGTTGTGTCGAACAAATTTTGTTGGGCCTCATGTAGCAAATATTTTTTTATCTGAATAAATCAATACTTTTGTAAAAAAAAATATTTTTTGCCAAGTAGTATGTTAAAAAGGGAAAGAGTCAAATAGGTGGGAAGTCGCACAAAGTTTATACCCAAGGCATTTTGGTTTAGTAGTTGTGAGTTGCTCACCGTTCTAGAAGTTGTGGGTTCAAGCCTCGCTAGGATCATTTGTGAGATATTGTGAGGTTTGATAATAGAATAGAAAATAAAAAGAGACTAATAATTAGACGTCTATTGCCTGGCATCCACCATAAATAGTTAAATACCAAATGTTTGATCGACTGTTTTACATAAACTAAATATATAACACAGAAATCGAAGAATCCCAAAATATAGAAACACTAGGCACGGTTAGGATTTTCTAAAGAGTGTAACTGCTTGATCTTTTGGATTGCTTGATCCACTCCAAGAAATGGTTCCATAATATAAAAATGATGGCAATCATGTTCCGCTGAATTGCTTGGTTCTTCAATGAAAGCACGAAAAGATTCTGCAACAGAATTCGTAAGGGACTCTAGGTCATATCCTCCTTCCAAAAAAAACACACAGCGACCACCACACAAGTCTTTTGCAAGTTTCTTGATGCCGGATGCTAGCATATTATATGTTCGTGTTTTAAATTGCAATTCGGACCGTGGATCTTGAACATGACCATCATATCTAGATAAAAAAACAGATATAATTACACATCAACAGACCATAATATCTTGATAAAAATACCAACACAAGTACAAAAGAGGTGTTGGTCAAAAGGTAACCCGTTCTAACATTATAATTTTTACAGACGACATTTCAAAGTGTTTTTGTTGTATATTACTACATGAAATTACCCAAAATTACATTCTGGTGAAGGCAAAAAATAATTTTAATAGAATAATATTACATCTCTCTAAATAGGATAAATAAAGCGTCAATAGTACAGCTTTGGTTTACCCTTATATTCATTGAAAGGAAATGCCCAAAGACAGTCAATAATAAACCCTTATATTCATTTAAAGGAAATGCCCATAGACCAGTAATAATAAACCCTGAACTTTACACTCTACATGCAAACATGTAAATAAAAGGAATCATTAACAGCTATCTTTTCAAAATAAAAAAAAAGTTTAACACATGACTACCAAATTCATATTTTTGCTTAATATAACCAATTTGATACTGCTAAGAAATTAAAAAAAATGGTTATTGGTGGATTTTGTTTGGAGGTCAAATTTATGAAATCATTTTGAAATTAAGATATGAAAAACTAGCTGTTAAGAATAAACGTAAGAGTTGTTAGCAAAACCATTTATTCAAGCATTATGAAACCGTTAATGTTTGACTTCAATTAAAAGTACGTGTAATGTTTGAACCATTACGATTTATTAGCATCGTCAGTTACTAATGGTACATGTGGAGGAAAGGGCAGGTCGGTATGTTTTGGGTACTGAAACAATTTTTATCCAATGAATATGAAGCATGTAAGGTTTTGGCAGTAAAAATTACCATGCCGATACAAGAATTATATATGGCTTGAATTGTTTAAGTAATTTACCGTTTAGAGGCGTTGGAGGTTCCACGCTTAAGAGGGAGTAATCACTAAGTATTGAAAGTAAGACAGAAACGTTAGCTGGGGTGTTGAACCCAGGGACCAAGCTCGGGTTGAAAGTAAGTTACTTTTGTAAGACGCGAAGGGGCTAAGAGTAAATAAAAGTGGTGTGGTGCAATTATTGCTGCTTCAGTAGTAAATGCTTGGATATTTATGCTATTGAAAGTATCGTTAGAAAATTTGTTCTTGAACCTTGGGATGAAGGAGACGATATGCTAGCTTTGCTTGGGTGTCGTATCTTTGGAGACATAGACACTTAATCCGGTATAGTGATGTTGCATAAGTGTTTGTTATTGTCCAAGGTTTTAATAGAGGTGTCTCTTTATCGAAGTTCGCGTTTCTGTCTTCTTGGGTTGATGTAGTTGCCGCGTTTTCGGACCCATCCGACCGTGCTGGCTATGGGGCCCGTCCCGGCTATACGCGGTATGTCCCCAGTATGACTTTAATTAGTCGCAAACTATTAAAGAGATATTATAACAGTCGTCAGTTGAAAAGGAGGGACCGCTTTTTGCTTTCGTCTCTCGTTTTCATTTTTTTTTTTTTATACTTTTTAAAAAAAAAAAAAAACTTCCCTTGATGACTATGGGCAAAACATCATTACAGGCGGTACAATTCATTACTTGCCTTCGCCTTTTCATCTGGGAGCAGGAGGCTCTCTTGCCACGGAGGGTCAAGAATGGGCCTTGCAGCTGTGTGACTGTGTTGCGGCCAAAGCCGATGCTTTGCCTTAAAATAAGCCAGCCCTCTTTTTTTTTACGGTAAACCTCTTGAGCCGAAGTCCTTCTTCCTTTTTGCTTTCGCGTTTTCGGGAATATATCCTTTCTTTGAATTTTGATCATTTGTCCCCTCGGTATCATTTGAAAATGTCGAAGAGGATCGAAATGTGGAGGTGTCCCGCTGTTAAGTCTGACTGCATTCGACTCATCTCTATGAACTGCAAGGATGTAAAGGATTTGGGCCTCAAAGTCATAACATTCCTTAGATTTGACGTGTTTTGACGACTGGATATGGATAGTTTACGGATGATTGTATAGGTCTTTACGAAACAATATTTTGAGTATTGGTGTTAGGTGCGTTTCTTACCTTCTATTGGCTGTATTGTTTCCGTATGACAATCTCTAGTTGGTGCCTATAGGGTTGACTCGGTGACCTGTTCGGTTATATTGTCGGGAGTATACGCCTTGTCCCTTCGGTGAAACTTGTTAGTGTATTTTATAAAATCGGAACAAAGGGGGGTTATGGTTACCTTTGAGAGAAGGGTTGGTCGGGATCTGGGGTGGAGAGATTTTAAAGAGATTATTTTGTGGTTAAACGGGTGGAGAAAAGGTTTTTCTTTCAGATGAGGTATTCTCAGGTATGGCTTGGGAGACGTTCACGATTCTGACATACATGATCTTCTCCTACGATGGGCTTTTCGCGCTTGATGTTGAGACATTGACCGATCAAAGCATCGATATTAGACCCTATACTTCCGGGTTACTTTTTTATGGCGGGTTGGCCACCATTGGGGTGCTCTGGGTTTCTTTCAATTTCAAAGGATACCGAGGGAATGGTACATGACCATTTTGTTTATTTATGGGCCCTTCCCTTTTTTTGTTGGTGGGTTTGCTTTATCTTATTCTGAGTCATTTTTTGCTTTACAGTTGTCACGATGTCAGGTATCTAAGATTCCCCTTTTGGATGGTGCTCCTATCGCCAGGGTGATGCCCTTTCTGTGAAGATGGTTATTGCCTCTGGTACACTGGTCCTATATGTTAAAACATCTTCCGAAAAGACGCGGTTGAAGGAAGAGGAAATTCTGAATGCCCAAAATTGTGTCTAGGGAAAAGAAAGCCCGTGCCGGCGCTAAGAGCGAGCGAGGGAAAGAGCTGTGGTGGTGAGGGTGGTTCGAAGGGGAAACGAAGAGGCGCACGGTTTCTGCTGTCGTGTGAGGACGAGGATTCTTATGAGGATGCTTTGCCAGTCCTTTCGGAAGTGCCCATCCTCCTTTTGCTAATAGATGTTGATGATGCGAATGTGTGTTGAGAAGGCGAACATGTCAGCGTCTCTCACGCTTTGCTAACACCACCATGATCATATGTAGTTCAGATGAGAGCTTTGGTGAGTAAGGGGACAGGGGACGTTGAGGACTCATGGCGATTGAGACATGTGATGCGGTCCCATCTCTTGCGGAATCCTAAGACGGTTGGTTCAGTCTTGTTCCTCGCGATCGATCTAACCTAGTGGTATGTTGTATATCCTTCGAGATATCTTTTCTTGCATATGCTGTGTATTTCTTCCTTGGTCTTTATTAGTTAGGAGGTCATGCTCGACGGAGTGAGTTTCCGTGGTTAGTATTTATGCTTCGAATGGACCATACAGAAGTTCGAGTGGACACTCTGAGGGTGCAGGGAATTTGAACATTTGGCTCCCCAGTGTTAGAGAGGAGGCTGAATGCTTATGAATAACTAAGCATGGAAGGGCTGGTTTAGTATAGCCGAGGGGCCATGCTCAAACTGATGCTCTCCTCGGTTTGAAGCTCTTTTGATGCCCATTGGCTTTGAAAGAAAGAGTGCAGATGTGACTCGCCAACTTGTGAGCACGGACGGACTTTACCACTGCGTCTAAATTATACAATACTTTGTCCAACAAATTTCAGAGGTCCGAGGACGAGCAGTCGGTTGCCCGGCGAAGTTGGTTAACGCGATGAGCGGGGCGGGGATGAGTGAGGGTGTTTAATGTGATAAGTCTCTCAAATTAAAGCCTTGGAAGCTGAACTTGTAGGAAAGATCTGCTTTGGTCTTTTCGATGGGGTCCAACGATGAGGGTGTTGAGAATGAGAGCTTGTGTTAAATTGGGTACTTTGATAAGTGACATTGATTCCAATGGGACGCTCTTCTAAGTTTGTCAGGCGTTCTTGAAATAGCCATGAGATAGGAGGTTTGTATTCTTTCATTAGCCATTGCGGGTGGGCAAGGATAAGCTATGAAGCGGTCGAGACAGGACCTCATGGGATGTATTGAGGGAAGTCCAGGTTTTGACTTACTAGATAAAGGCATGACCGTCGAGTATGACAAGTTTTTACAGATTATCATTGAAGAAGATTTCCCTGTCATCTGTGGATGTTAGGAGCTTACGATGTATCCTGTCTCCTCATAGCGCCGACCAAAGTTAATCCATCTCCCAAGCTCCAGATAGTTCACGTGTGCCAAAGGCAATGTGTAATAGATTTTCTATGTGACATGTTTGTATTAAGTAGAGGCACTTTTGATTAGTAGAACATGTACCATTTTGCGAGAGTTGTGAGGACTTTCTTTTGTCGTGCTTTACACGCTTTTGTTATGCCTTGTTTTGCTGTGCTGTCTATTGTGTTATTATTATGTGCATCTTGGCAACTTTATGGTTCCTACGATTATAACCCTTATTTGCATGTCCGTCCTGTTCGGCTGGACTGCCCTGTAACCGGTCCGGATTTATTATGTCCGAAGGGGCTAGGCCCTTTGGTATGACTTATTAGTCCCTATGACAGTTGTCTGTGGGTTTACCCTATCTGGAGGGGCTAGGCCCTTTGAAATGATTTATTAGTCCCTGTGACTTAGTTATCTGTGGGTTTTTCATATTCGGATGGGCTAGGCCCTTCGAAATGGGTTAGTCCCTGTGACTTAGTTGTCTGTGGGATTTATTTCGTCCGGAGGGGCTGTGCCCTTCCTATATTTTGACCCTGTGACTTGGTTTGTCTTGTGGGATTTATTTCGTCCGGGGGGTGTGCTACCTTATTATTTTACCTGTGACTTGTTGTCTTTGGGATTTATTTCTGTCGGAGGGTGTGCCCTTCTTATCATTTTACCCTGTGACTTGGTTGTTGTCTGGGATTCTATTATCTTCCGGTAGGCGGCTGTCGCCGTTTCTTATTTTTGTGACTTGGTTGTCTGTGGGATTTATTTCGTCCGGAGGGGCTGTGCCCTCTTATCATTTTACTGTGACTTGGTTGTCTTAGGGATTTATTTCTGGGCAGGGGATGTCCTTCCTTATTCATTTTTACTCTGTGATTGGGTTTTTTCTTGTGGTGGATTTATTTCTTCCGGAGGGGCTGTGCCCTTTTATTATTTTTACCCTGTGATTGGTTGACTTTGGGATTTATATTAGTCGGAGGGGCTGTCTTCTTATCATTTTACTAGTGGCATGTTGTTTGTGGGATTTATTTACTTCCGGATGGGCTGTGCCTTCCTTTTTATTTTACCCCTGTGACTTGGTTGATGTCCTATGGGATTTAATTCGTGGAGAGGCTGAGCTTCCTTATATTTTTACCTGTGTCATGGTTGTCTGTGGGATTTATTTCGTCCGGAGGGTTGTGCCCTTCCTTATATTTTACCCTGTGACTTGGTTGTCTGTGGGATTTTCTATTGGAGGTTTAACAATATTCATCGGAAAATGTCTCCCATTGAAGTTTGGAGTACGAGTATCACTTATTAGTTAAATATAGCGTTTAGAGATACGAGATTATAAATTAAAAATGTACAATTGCATTTGAGTAAGTTGATGCGTGCCAAGTCCGAGGAATATCTTGTCCTCCATGTTTGAACTTTATAAGAGCATTTTCGATGCTTCTGTAACCTGTATGGGCATCCATTGGGACCAGCTTCATTTGATCTTCCCCTATGCTATGCTCATTCCTTCGGTACACAAATCTCTGCTAATTCCCACGGGCGTACTTTTTGTTGTAGTACTGCTCCATTTTTGACTTGTATCTGGCTTCTCGTATGGCGGGTTCCCTTGTTCTGTAGTAGTCCAGGTTTCAAGGTTGCTCATTTCGTTGAACTCTTCTAATATCAACGTTCGGCTAGGACGACAGCTATTTCTCCGGATAACGCCTCATCGTAGGTTAGGTGAAGGGGGTTCGCCGTTGCTTTGCTTGATGAGGTGCGGGTGCGGCCCATAGTACCATTCGGCAATCGTCCACTTCCTGCTTTTCCCTTTCCTAATGGTTTAATTCTTCATGAGGCTTGGTTTGCCCTTTCGACTAAAGTTAGCCTGTGGATGAGATATGCTGTTTTCTCTGTGAATCTAAACTTTTACACCAACTTTGAAGGGGTGTTTATCAGTTGTGCATATTCCGTGACCAATGGATTTTGGGAGACATATTGCTTACTGATGTTGTCATCACGAGGGATTATTCTTGCCATTCTCTTGACCAGCGGCTTTGCCTCTACCCACTTGTGTGAAGTAATCCAATGGCCAAACTACGAATTTAGCTCGCTATGGCGGAGTTAGGACCCAGTATGTCCATTCCCACTGATGAAAGGCACGGGCCATGATGAAGTATGAATGTTTTCGGGAGTTTTGGTATCGGTGAGTGAATCCTGACACGAGTACACTTATCTACTCGTTTTTGCGTCGCTTGATGGTGGCCATAGTAACATGTCTTATTGCCTTCCTTCTACTGTTAGAGCTACTGATTCCGCATAGGATCCATGTGAATTTCCCGAATGAATTTTGCTCTGAAGAGGTCCTACACATCGAGCATAGGGAATTCAAATATCCTTTATAAATAGACTCTGATCATTGTTCTATGGGCCATCTTGGGCGCAGGGTCCGTGCTCGTTTTTATCCCGAGGTACTATGCTCCTCAAGCTTATTGTGATGGGAGTCATCAGGTGTCTCCTCCTTTTCTACTAAAGTTGTATTTAGGACTCGTTGACCGTTCATTCAGGACTGACCAAATTTTGGTAAGATTATGAACGGCACGGTGGCTGCTTGCTAACACATAGCTTCTGATTCTTCTTTGGATGTTTTCATGGCGAAGGTTTGAAATTCAGAGATGTATTTAGCTTTAGTAGGTATTTGTTCATTGATCGTTGTAGCTTCATATATCCATTAATCTGACTGGCCACGAGCTTGGAGTCTACTTTGACCTTAACATAGGGACATCATATTCGGCTATACTTAGCCTGCTAGGAGAGCCTCTATTTGCTTCGTTATTTGTGCTGGGCAATGTTAACGGAGGGGTAAGATATTCCTTCCACTAGGTAGTAAAAAAGACGGTTCCGAGCTTTGAACTGGGCACCATCAGGTTGTAAGTGTCACGCCTAGTGTGTCTATCCTCTGAGAGACCTCGGACTTGGAATTACTAGTTCCTTTCCATTGGAGCCGGTCAGAACAGGAAATTGTAGGACTTGGACATTTACTGCAATTGCGGTATGAAGGAGATTTTGTATGTCCTACTCTTACTGCTATTTTGCCAGTTAGAAGCTTCTGTCCTATGAGTATGTTTTTGAATGGTTGATCGTGCTGACCTTTACGGAAGAGTGCACAATCTTTCTTAGCCATACTTGTCATGTTAACCAATGAAGAGGCTGTTCTTTCTAAAGGGGAGTAGTTCCTTTCTGCTGTTTAGTGTTAGCTCACGTATTGTAGGTGACATTGCTTCCTTTTCAGGTCTGTCAGGTACTGGGAGATTGCCTCCTAGGACACCGTAGGTATGGTATACGTTTCTTCGGGTAAGGTGGTTCAACGATGAAGGATGAACAGTCTCTTATTGTAAAAAGCCTCTTCGCCTAGGTCCAACGAGAATTCGTGCTTGTTCTCCTTCGTTAAGTTTTTAGCGAGTTGAAGAAAGGGCGGGCTTTCGGCTGATTAGGCAAAGAACCGATTTAAAAGAGGTAGTTTAGCTGAGGTTAGCTCTTTTCCAATGTTTTAGGGGAGAAGGTCGTATCGCTTTTCATTTAGGTTATGCTCGACTTCCTTCCAAGATGCCCGTACCCGGAATTTGTTCCTCTACTCGAACGAACACTTTTTGGATTTGTTCTGTTTATTTGTTTTCAAAACCTTCAAGTCTAGTGTAAAGCAGGAGGCCTGTTTCTATCCCTTACTTTTGATTACATATCATCTACGTATGCCTCAGGTTTCTTCTATCTGGCTTTGGAAGCCGAGTTACTATCTTTGGTAGGTGGCCCTGCGTTCTTTAGACGGCGCATCTTAAGTATAACAATGTTCTTTGCTCGTGTAGAAAGTGTCTTTATCTTCGTCTTTTTGCATTTGGATTTGATGATACCTTTGTAGGGGGGCCACAATCCCAGAGCACTTATACTGAACCCCATGAGCTCGAATTCAGTCTATGTTAGGTAAAGGTTAATAAATCCTTTGGTATGCTTGCGTTCAGGTTTTGAAGTGATGCACATTTCAAGATCGTACACTTTGACTAACTTGGGTTGGAGATATACGTCGGGTATTTGGACGCGGATATCCCGCATTTGACCGCACGGGTTACTTCTTGGTGACTGCCTGCTTTTTTTAAGAGGAGAGGTTCTTTTCTTTTGACAATATGGATGAGGGAGGGTTTACATTGAGGGGAGCTCTATGACTTTCGAGGTACCCCAGTCATGTCGGCAGGTTCCCAAGCGAACACCTCTATGTTGCTTTTCAGAAGAGTTTTCAGTTGCTCCTTACAGCACTTGGAGAGTCTTCCTCCAATGGTGACCATTTGGTCGGGAAAGCTGGGGTTGACAATTATTTGCTCGGTAACATCCACGCCCTCTATTATTGGGGCGTATCTACCTCTATCATGCTGCTTTCTCACTTTTCGGCATTCAGATTGTGGATTGTACGAGCGTTCATGTAGCTATTCTCTTTGGAGTTAGGAATTGATAATTGAATGGATCGTTGATGGGATGGCATGTAGTATCTGCAGGCTGGTATCCCAGTCTTACATTGTAAGGGGGATGGTGGGGATGACTTATGATTTCCATTGATGTCTCCGGTTAACCCTTCATTCCGAAGCATACTTCCAGGTAATTTTTCACAGGTTTGATACCTCTCCTGCGAAACCACACAAATCAGTTCTAGTTTCCCTGGAGTCAGCTTCACCTTCTCTGAAGGATTCTGAAGCAATGTTCGAACATGACTTCAATGATGACCTTCGTCTCTTAGACCCGCTTACGAGTACTATCCTTCGACCTTGATTACTATTATCAGTGGTTCGTCGACGCTCATCGTCATAATAGCAGGAAAGGTAGGAGTGATCATCAGATTCCGTAGCTTGCGGTCTTTTATTTTTTTTTTTCTAGAGTGACGTGACATGTTAATTACTTTGACGGAGGGTTCCTATTTTGTTCTTTTCCACCTCTGCCTTAGATCTTTACATCAAAAGAATAAGCTTTCTGATTCTACAGGCGATTTCTAAATTGCATTCTCAGTGGATCAGTCCTTTGTGTGTGATTGTCTGGTGATAATACAGTATTTATCGAGTCACCGTCTAAGGATTTGCCAAGGTTTGGTGGTGGTAGATGCAGTTGGTTTGTTTGCCAGTATTTCTTTAGGGCACTTTTATCAAAGAATCTAATCGAGAGTAGGTACAGGTCTGTTTGATTCGTTCCCTTTGGTGGTACGGGGTCCGTAATCTCTGTGTTTCCGTATGAAGTTGTCTCTGCCCTTGAAGAATTCCTATCGTCGCCTTCGGAATCTTTTCCGAGTTGTTACCGACGTCTTCTGTCGTCTTTGTCAGAGGGCAAACATCAGTCGTTGATGGCCGTCTCGCGACCTGCGGAAATGAGACTAACGACGAAGAATGTCTCGTGATTTCCTACTGCAGGTAATTACGCATGGGCGTATGCCTCCTCGGCCTTACGAACTCAATTCTAAACGTTTTCATATTTATCGATAGTCTTGGGCAGCTACTAGCAAATAGCTTGGCTATTTCGGGGGGATTAAACAGAATCGTGAATGATGATATTTCACTTCCGGAACGCCATGTGAATTAGTCTCTACGGTTATTTTCCTTGAATGCCGTTAAGGTTTCATTGCTGTCCTTACTATCTTGTGATTTGTGAGGTTCTTGTACACGCTTTCCTGGTTGAATATCTGGTGGTGAATGCTTCTCAGCCTCACCATTCGTATATGTTATTGGGGAAGGTCTGAAACTGGGTGACGACAGCGTTGTGAAACATTCGGCCCTACTGTCTGGGCCCATTCCCTCGAGTTTGCTGCCCCCACAAACGGATTCAAATGGTCTGCAGGGTCAGTGACAATAGTACAATGCGATGTTGGTTGGCATGTATATCTGGACCGGAGAACTGAATATTCTCTCGCGTAAAGGCGTTTTATGTTTCTATTAAAGGTGTACTTAATCGTCGTCATCATCTTCTTCCTTCAATGCGGTCGTTTGGGGTCTTGGTCTCATCTCGGAAGTTCAGGTTGGGTTAGCTTAGTTTCTTTGTTGTGCTCTTTGATTATAGCTTCATGGCGGATATGGCCCTTGATTTGTTCTTTCGTTGAGGGTGCGTTCCTTCTCGGTCGTTTTGACCTCGGACCTCACCTTTGTGGACTAGTCATTTAGTAGATAGATCACGAGTCACGGATGGCGCCACTTTGTTTAAGTAATTTACCGTTTAGAGGAGATAGGAGGGTTACCACGCTTTAGACGAGTAATCACTAATGTATGGTAAGTAAGACAGAAACCCGTTAGCTCGGGCCCCGGGTGTTGACCCAGGACCAAGCTCGGGCGTGAAAGTAAGTACTTTTGTAAGAGCCGAAGGGGCTATGAGTAATAAATGTGTGTGTGGTGAAATTAATGCTGCCCTTCAAGTAGTAAATGCTTGGGTATTTATACTACTTGAAGTACTGTTTAGAAATACTGTTCTTGACACCTTGGGAATGAAGGAGACGACCTATGTCTAGCCTTTGCCTTGGGTGTCGGTACTCCTTGGAGACATCGCTCCTTAATTCCCGGGATAGTGATGTTGATAGTGTTTGATCTTGTCACGTTTAAAGAGGTGTCCACTTTAACGAGTCTAGGTTTTGTCATTTTTCGGGTTGTGTAGTGCGAGGGTGGCATGGATGCGGAGAGGTGAGCTGGGGAGGGGGGGGGGTGGGTGCGGGCTGGGTGGCGTCCGGACCATCGACCGTTGGATATGGGGCGGTCGGTATATACGCGGAACATGAATTTTGTGTGCAGGCCACATGTACTTGATGAAACACCTTGTGCATAGGAAGTGGGGAATTGGAGGTGTGGCAAATTAAGTGTTGCTCCTACACCATTCCCATACCCTATATCATCTATTTTCCCTGCACCTGGTAAGATCCCATCCTAAAACAACATAATAACAATAACAAAAATATATTTAAAAAACATTATAAATACACAAGTTTCGAGATAAGCCACAGTGGACCCGATAAAATAAATAAATACAGTAAATGACCATCTGTTTCTTACTTGGTGAGTTGAAAGAAAAAATACGTCAGGGTCATCATTGAACACATCATTAGTGCCCTTTCCAGGATGGGCTCAAAAATGTAATGAAAAACAGCTGCGTCATGAACATGATTGGGTATACCCGCTGCTAGTAGCTACGTTACCAACGGAACAAATTCCAAGGGCCTCTAGAACAGCATGATTGCAGGGCAATCAGGGCAAACCCACTGGAGGGGGTTCTTGGTGATTTTTGCTGACTCTGCCTACAATATCAACAAAAGAATATTTTAAAATGTCTTAAGAAGCAAAAAAAATAAAAAAAATTACCACTTTTGCATAAGCACTTGAGCTGAAATTACCACATAATCTACTAAGGATATGCCTGCTCCGGCAGAAACCAATGACTCCTTGAATGTCTGCAATTTTTGCAATATCCCAATGATCAATTGATAAACTTAATCACCACAATTAAGAAATTA
>BQNB010155553.1:0-15382 GCA_026074375.1 Tanacetum coccineum
CCCAAGTTTAGCCAAGCCTGGCCCGTTAAGAAAGCCCATGAGCCAACTAGAAGGCTAGGGTATAAAATCCCTTCACCACACTTGGTAAAGGGTGTTGGTTACATTTTTCTCACACACTTGTAACTCTCCATCTCTCTTTAATCTAATCTTTTCTTTATTTCTCTCTCTACTTTCTCTCTCTAAGATTCTTCTCATTTTCTAGCATCTTGGTATAATTAGTGTTGTGTAATGGATTAAATACATGGGATAACAGAGATTGTTAGCCTTATGTTCATATAAGTCAAACAAGAATGCAATGAAGATCACAAAGCATGGATGAACAAAGCCATTACAAACAAGACAAGACCATAACAAGGCAAAGCATAAATGTTAAACGTCATATCTTTAATGTCATCGGTGATAAAGAGAAGTTTGAAGAAAGAGACCTCAACATTGGGGGAGATTGTTAGCCTTAATTTTATATAAGTCGAACAAGAATGTTATCGGTCTTATTAGTTAAAGTTTGTAACACCCCCAAAAATGTGTTGCAGCAGAAATATATCTGGGGGCGTTACTTCATAATACAACAACACAAGATATAAGAGAACGACCTCTAAATGTGTCGTTTGAAAAGTAATCTCGTTGATTTTCTTGAAATTAATATAACATTTGTCCCATAATTGCATCACAATGAAAAGCTTGAAAGCGATACAACGAGATTTGATCATTCGTATGTAAGTAGAAATCCATGAATGAAATCTTGTCAATTTAGACTCCAATGCAAATTAAGTAAGCCAAGCATCTAATTCACTTGAGAAAAACATGCTTAAAAGGGTCAACATAAAGTTGGTGAGTTCATAGATTTTTGTATATGTAAATGTTGAAATCAAAAGATTTATAAAGTATGCATGACCATTTCAATCCTTATAATAGTCGCCAAAAATGTAAGTGTAAATGTAGAACCGAAAGAGTATAATGTCTACTGCTTCACCACAGTATAATGAAAAATATTTAGTAATCAGTAATGTTCAACAAAGTAGTGTGGACCACAAGATTTCCAAAATGTATGTGACAACTATAACAGATACAGTATCACATAAAATGTATCTACTGTTACGCTAAGCTCATGACACCGAAGCTAATTTGTGTTGCATATAATATGCCAATTGTATTCCGCCCTACCGGTGTCTGACCAAGACATCCAATGACATTTGACATGATATATATCCGTTTATCGGGAGCCCCGTGGGTAGTGAGCGCTACTCAGCCAGATAGGGATATTTAGTCCCAATAGATCTATTTATAACATTCACGCTTACTAAGACCAATCTAATTGGTTATACCATAATTAATGGTTCATGATAGTTTCGGGCAAGAGAGTGGTCTAATCGCTACTTAGGCAACACATAAACAGGAGGTCCAATGAAGAAATAAGCATTGTATTCATAAACAGCTTTAAATACTTAAATTCATAAGTAGAAAGAGTATGATATCAATTAAGTAACTTAGTTTGTAAATGAGTATAAGTATGAGTATGTAAACAAGTTGTAATGAGCATGTATTCTACCCCGAGATTTGTAAAGTAATTGTAAAACAAGTGAAAGAGGGGCTATAAACTCACCTTGATGACGTAGAACGATTGGCAGAAATGGACATATCAAGCACAACACAAACAGAAACCGGAACGGCTCGACCAAGAAGTTACGGTCCGTTCCGATTTATCTTAACGGCTAAATCCCACTAACCTAGGATAATGTAAACACATAGTATGTAATATGTTCCGTATATATTACATATGAAAAATAAACAAGTATATAATTCATACCATGAATTATATAACAAGGAAAACCAATCAACTAAATAATTGAGGTATATAATACCTTGCAAGTATTATATAATAAATGTGAGAAAAGAATTGAAACAAAATGATTTGGCAAGTGTTCGGAAATCACCAAATAAATTAACAAGGAGTTCTTGCATATAAGTAAACACACGTTTTAAAGTTTCGAATTAGATAAATGACATCCTTAAAGCTTTTACAAAAGTTATGTTTTTATCTTCTAATCGGGAATTATAAAATATTATTTTATAATTTAGCATTTCGTTTCCTTGACGGGTTGTAGCTAAAATAGTTGTCTCATTTGTAAAAGTATAGTTTTCGTTTGTTTGTCGGGTTATTGTATAATAACAAATTAATAATCTTAAAACTATATAACCTTGTCCTTTTACCGAGTGTTTAAAATAATAGAAGTTTTAGTGAAACATTACTAGGTATAGAAATTTATATAAATTTCGACATGGCTTTTTCGTTTATATGACGTTCCCCATTTTTTTACAAAACTCAATGTTTTTCACTTTTAATCAATTCAATTCATGTTGCAAATACCCGCTTAATTCAATATATATCTAAATCAAACAAAATAATAAATAGCACATTTATTTAACCATTAAACCACCATTAGATCCGGTTTTATATTTATAAAATCTTACGATATATTTATTAATCGATTTATATAAACCAAACGCACCCTTGCTGTAAAACAGCGAACCAAACACGCCCCTTATGGTGTAACTGCTAAACCAAACGCACCCTTATGGTGTAACTGCTCACCCAAACGCACCCTTATGGTGTAACTGCTCACCCAAACGCACCCTTACGGTGTTTCCTGCTCACCCAAACACACCCTATGGTGTTTCCTGCTCACCCAAACACACCCTATGGTGGTTTTATCAAAACCAAACGCACCCTTGTGGTGCCGACGAGAAACCCAACGCACCCTTAGGCTGTCAATAACAACCCAACGCACCCTACTGTTAAGAAAAACCAAACGCACCCTATGTAGTGCTGACCCCAGATCCAAACGCACCCTTGGTGCTTATAAGAAAACCAAACGCACCCTATGTTGGTGCGTAGCTGTGGTGGCAGCGGCTAAGGTGGCGGCTGAGCCATGGCCATAATGGTGACGATGTGGTGATGATGTTGGCGTGGTGGTTAAGGTGGCGATGAGGTTGCGAAGGTGGGGCAGCCATGGCGGCTGATGAAGATGGTGGTGTAGGCGGTGGATGATGATGAAGGGATGGTGGTGACGTGTACGGATGGATGATGATGTTGCGACGGCTGCTGTGTCATGGGTATGGTAGTGGGGTGGACGTAGTGGGGGTGGTAGTGATGGTTATGGAGATGATGGAGTGGTGGGTGCCAGCGGCTGGTGGCCGAAAGTTGGCCGGAGGCGGCGCCGAAAAAAGTAGAGAGTATGTGTGTGTGGTGGTGGCTAGTATAAATGAGTAAAACCCTAATGACTTTGATATATATACTTGAAAGTTAAAAAAAATTGTAGCATGTGTAGTATAGTCTAGGGTAAGGGTTGTAAATATTCATAGAGGGACTAAAAACGTAACTTTCGTTAAATAATGGTTCGAGACTCGTTTAAGCTAGATAACGGATGATTTAAAACACGAAAGTTGCGCCTTTGTTTTCCAATTAATTTTTCCTACGAAAACGAGTATTCACTCGAATATTATTTCATAAATGTTTTATAAACTCAATTAAAAATGTTTTAGATTTATTGCGTAGTCATCGGGTATGTTTTGTCCGTAAAGTAAAACTTTAAGTTAAATGTTCGCTTTTTCAACAAACGTTTTTCAGTAAAATGTTAAATAATTTATTAATTATTTTTATTAAATAAATTATGATAATTAAATATAAATTTAATAATTTTTGTGTCGATACACGTTGTTCTTTTTTTTTAAAATTTTGTGATGGTATTTCAGTCATTTTCTGCTTGTTTTCAGGTCTCGGGCAAAACTAAAAAGTTATCCAGAATGTCATTTTACATCAAATTGCTTTAAAAGTCCGGGTCGTGAAAACGTGATTTAGCGGGTCGTTTTTGATAAGTCAACTTAAGAATAACATATATCTTCTCATTTTCAAATCAAATAAGTAAAAAAAATAATTTGCACCTGAGAGATATGTAATAATAAATATAATTAATTATTTAAATATGTTCCAAAAAATTACTGATTACGCGGTAATCGTTTTTGTGTGACAATAAAAGATCAAAAGTCAAGAAACCGAGTCGGACTCGAAAAGTCAAAGGGTAAAATAGTCATTTAATATTTCAAAAATTGCCAGTTGTTACAGTACCTACCCCTTAAAAAAATCTCGTCCCGAGATTTAATTTGTGTTAACCGATTGTGTGACCAAGAAAAAAAAATTAAGATTTAATAAACCAGTTTTTAAACATGGCGTAGATAACTTTAGTCATCAAAATTTGATGTTTCGACACTTCCCAATATACCAAAAGTTTTGGCTAGGTTTGACCAGAATATTTAATCAATCAAAATAGGTATCTCAAAAAATATCATTACCGGTCTTATAACTGATATAAACACGTTATAAAGAGAGTCTCTTAATAGTGAAAACATCAAGAAGAAAGTGTACTCGTGTGAGTATGTCTGTATAAAGTTTTAAATGTTCAAGGACGGAGTCTCGTTTCTGATGTCTGTAATGTTTGATGATTAATAACGGACGAGGCTAATGGATGTAAGTATTCAACTTAATTGGCAGTACAAGGATGTATCGCGACCTAAGTCTTCGTACTAGTGGCCCGAAATGAATAGTTCGACTAGATGTTTCGTCAATAGGTGTTTATCTGGTTTAAGGGGAGTTGCATTACCTATTGGATAAAGTTATACAAGCAAGGACTGCTCAAGGACCCAACAACAGCCACATAACCACGACAACTATAACAAACGGTGATGGGATGCGGAGAGTGAGGACATTTCGAGAAACAATATCCCCAATATAAAGTTCGACAAATAAGGGGAGCTCGCGAGAAAGCTTAGATGATAGGTGACAGAAGATTGTACTCGGCCTGTTAGCTCTACACACAGTTCATGATCGTAAATATTTGTCACGGCAAAAGTAATAACTTAAGAATGAGATAAGGTAGTTCAAATGAGGCCTTAATATTCTGCTGAGTGGTAAGACACGATTGTGTTTGTATACCTTTTTAACGAATTCCGGTGATTTTCGGGTTCGAGTTCATACTCGTGTCATATTGGATACCATTAAGCCCACTCATTTATAATTCCTTATTTACATAAAGAAGCGCCCAAATTTATGTAAGTAAGAAATGATAAACTTATAGTTTGGTGATTTACAATTTATTTATTTAAATGAAGAGATGTCCGAATCCTTTCAAAGAAAGAGATTATAAATCATCCTACTTAATAATTTCTGATGTAATACGCGTACTCACATAACCTTCAAGGTGGTGCATAACATGACAATGCATTTGTTCTAATGAGTATGGAATGAGTGTTTAAAACTCGTCTTCGGAGACGGGGAGCAAAATAATCAGGGAAGAGTGATTAAAACTCAACTTCGTAACGAGATTAAAACAATCAGGGAACTCGACCCTAGAGTTCAAAATAGTTAATGAGTACTCGGTTAAAGTAAATAAGATAAATGTTAATAAACGAGTCAACATAGCAATTATCATATCAATCTCCCTATTACAAGTCCCGCCCATACAAGACTTGTAATACTTAGATTCATACAATAATCCCATGTAAAAAGATGAGGGTCTTATAAACGAGTCAACATAGCAATTATCATATCAATCCTCGTATTACAAGTTCCGCCCATACAAGACTTGTAATACTTAGATTCATACATAATCCCATGTAAACAAAATTGTGACGGTTTTCGCGTAATACGATATTGTATGAAGTTATTAAAAAAATATTCTTAGAGACCAATGTTTAACTTACAATGTTTGAGAATGAAGTGAGACCATCGTGCAACTCACAATGTCTAAAAAAAGTAAAATGAGACCATTATGCAACTCAGAATGTCTTAAAGGATGTTCTGGTATTTATATAAATAACTCTTATATAAATAAACGTACGATATACGCAAAAGGGATGCAAGTATATATATTATATATATGTATGTCATGTAAGCACTTAATGTAACAAGTAATGTAAGCAAGTAAGCAAGTAGTGTGTATGCACTTTGAAAATGTTTGCTGTGATGCAATGCTTGTGAAAACGGTTATAGTCTAGGGTAAAATATGCAACCTAGTTCTCTATAACCAGTGCTCTGATACCAATCTGTAACACCCCAAAAATGTGTCGCAGCGGAAATATGTCCGGAGGCGTTACTTCATAATACAACAGCACAAGATACAAGAGAACGACCTCTAAATGTGTCGTTTGAAAAGTAATCTCGTTGATTTTCTTGAAATTGATATAACATTTGTCCCATAATTGCATAACAATGAAAAGCTTGAAAGCGATACAACGAGATTTGATCATTTGTATGTAAGTATAAATCCATGAATGAAATCTTGTCAATTTAGACTCCAATGCACATCAAGTAAGCCAAGCATCTAATTCACCAGAGAAAAACATGCTTAAAAGGGTCAACATAAAGTTTGTGAGTTCATAGATTTTTGTATATGTAAATGTTAAAATCAAAAGAGAATAATGTCTACTGCTTCAGATTTTATTGTATATGTAAATGTTGAAATCAAAAGATTTATAAAGTATGCATGACCATTTCAATCCTTATAATAGTCGCCAAAAATGTAAGTGTAAATGTAGAACAAAAAAGTATAGTGTCTACTGCTTCACCACAGTATAATGAAAAATGTTTAGTAATTAGTAATGTTCAACAAAGTTAGTTAGTGACCACAAGAATATTCAAAATGGTATGTTGACTACTATAACAGATACAGCATCACAAAAATGTATCACTGTTGCTCTAAAGCTCAATGACAGCCGGAAGCTAATTTTGTGTTGCATATAATATGCCCAGTGTATTCCGCCGCCCTTAACGGTGTCCTACCAAGATACCCATGACATTTGACATGATATATATCCGTTTATCGGGAGCCCCGTAGGTAGTGAGCGCTACTCACCCAGATAGGGATAATTAGTCCCAATAGATCTATTTATAGCATTCACGCTTTCTAAGACCAATCCAATTGGTTATACCATAATTAATGGTTCATGATAGTTTCGGGCAAGAGAGCGGTTTAATCGCTACATGTAGGCAACACGTAAACAGAGATATGAACCGAAAACAACTTGTGTCCAATGAAAGAAATAACCATTTGTATTCTCATAAACAGCATTAAAAACTATAAATTCCATAGTGACAAGGAGTGTTCTTAAAAATTAAGTGTACCGAAGATTGTAAATGAGTATAATATGAGTAAGGTAAACCGCGTATGTTAAACAAGTTGTAATGAGCATGTATTCACTCCTCTAGAATTTGTAAAGTAATTGTAAAACAAGTGAAAGAGGGGCTATAAACTCACCTCGATGATGTAGAACGATTGGCAGAAATGCACATATTAAGCACAACACAAACGGAAATCGGAACGGCTCGACCAAAAAGTTACGGTTAATCTTAACGGCTAAATCCCACTAACCTAGGATAATGCATTTAGGTTTTTCCGATGGATTGTCACATCAACGCGACACGTTGATAAAAGATTTAGATTTAAAGTTGTAATAGTTTGATGGTTGATTAAATAAAATAAATCGAAAAGTAAACACAAAGTATGTAATATGTTCCGCATATATTACATATGAAAAATAGACAAGTATATAATTCATACCGTGAATTATATAACAAGGAAAACCAATCAAATAAATAATCGAGGTTTATAATACCTTGCAAGTATTATATAAGAAATGTAAGAAAAGAATTGAAACAAAATGATTCGACACGTGTTCGAAAATCACCAAATAAATTAACAAGGAATTCTTGCATATAAGTAAACACACGTTTTAAAGTTTCGAATTAGATAAATGACATCCTTAAAGCTTTTACAAAAGTTATGTTTTATCTTCTAATCGGGAATTATAAAATATTATTTTATAATTTAGCATTTTGTTTCCTTGACGGGTTGTAGCTAAAATAGTTGTCTCCTTTGTAAAAGTATAGTTTTCGTTTGTTTGTCGGTTTATTGTATAATAACAAATTAATAATCTTAAAACTATATAACCTTATCCTTTTAACGAGTGTTTAAAATAATAGAAGTTTTAGTGAAACATTACTAGGTATAGAAATTTATATAAATTTCGACATGGCTTTTTCGTTTATATGACGTTCCTCATTTTTTACAAAACTAAATGTTTTCACTTTTAATCAATTCAATTCATGTTGCAAATACCGGCTTAAATCAATATATATCTAAATCAAACAAAATAATAAATAACACATTTGTTTAACCATTAAACCACCATTAGATCCGGTTTTATATTTATAAAATCTTACGATATATTTATTAATCGATTTATATAAACCAAACGCACCCTTGCTGTAAAACAGCGAACCAAACACGCCCCTTATGGTGTAACTGCTCAACCAAACGCACCCTTACGGTGTTTCCTGCTCACCCTATGGTGTTTCCTGCTCACCCAAACACACCCTATGGTGGTTTTATCAAAACCAAACACACCCTTTGGGTATTGGGTATAATGGTGGGTATTTGTTGAAGTATAGAAGTGTTTATGTGTTTCCATGCTTGCATGGATGCCTAAAACGCGAACCGGATGCGTTTTACGTAACGTATAAAAATAAAACTTAAAAAGTTATAAATTATACTTCTAATAATGTTATAACTCTTGTTGAACGTAAACTTTTATTTGTTTGTGCTCGTTTACGTTGAATGTTGATTTTTAGTTTACGCGATTTAACTATGCGATCTGAATAAAAAGTAAACGCGTAAAAGTTTACAATCGTAAAAAGATGTGAAAATATGAGTTGTTATAGTCTCCCTGTGTTAAATGAATTGCGTCCCGCAATTCAGTTTGAGTTGCCTTCCGGAATAGTGTTAATGAAGAGGTGTATATACTTGTCTTAATTCTCCGAATACGTGCTAAGTCAATTTGCTATCTTAAGGTGGAATCACATTGGTACGGGTCTCTATTCCTTGATGACGGTTGAACTTGTCGGTGGGTTGTCCTTCAAGAATATAAGAAGAAAATTTGATTTTTAACAAAAGTTTTACGGTGACTACTTCTCAACATGGCATAGTAGTTTCCTGAATTATACATAGGTGATCAGGCTATGTATATTTGAGGACTAACGATGCAACGCTCATTTTCGTCAAAACAGTGTTATATATAAAGTTGTATCAAAATGGTTTACATTGTGAGAAAGCAATTCACAAGATAGAAACAAGGTAGTTTATAGGATGACAACAAATTGATTTGTGAGATGACCGTACGATAGTTCATAAGACAATAATTAAATAGTTTATCATGTGATAGTAAAATATTTTATGAGGTGATGAAAAAATACTTATAAGGTTATAATGTTTTTAGAAAGTGGCTTGCATGAATAGATAGAGAATTAAAGTAATATTGACGAAGTTTTCACGACACACGAGTTTGATAGATAATTTAAATCATCCATACATATAATGAAATTTAAGAGAAAGTACGAATGCGAAATCCTATAGGAAATAGAGTCTTAAGAAAGAAAGTTACCACTTATGTTTCACTGGGTAAGGCGGGTCGCAAGACGACGTAGATGTTACACCAATATGAGGCGGGTGTTCAACTTAGAGTTAAATGATGAGGTAACTAGTGGGATCAGCGGACTGTGATATGTTTCAATGTTATGTAATACGGTATTATGTAAAATCATAAAAGTTCTAAAGACCATCGTGTCATTCACAATGTCTTAAGAAATGTTCTAATATTTATATAGATAACTCCTATATAAGGAAATGTAAGATATATATGTAAAGGAAATCTAAAGACCACTGTGTCATTCACAATGTCTTAAGTCATGTGTAGTAATATACGTAATGTAAGATAAACACGTATATAAATCATGCAAGCATCTAGTATGACCAACTAATGCAACAACTAGTGAGTGTATGTCTCGTGAAAACCTCTTTATATGATGCAATGTTTGAAAATGGTTATAGTCCAGGTAAAACCATTTGACCTGGTTCTCTATAACCTTAGCTCTGAATACCAATCTGTAACACCCCCAAAATAGGGTCGCAGCGGAATATCGTTTCTGGGAGTCTTACTTCATAAGTACATTGCACAAGCTATAAGAGAACGACATCTAAATGAGTCGTTTGAAAAGTAATCTTGTTGATTTAATTGAAATTAAACTTGTTATAGCACTTGTCCCATATTTTCATCACAATGAAAATCTTGACCGTAATGTTTCAAAGTATGCATGATAATTGTATTGTGCATAATATCACAAAATGTACTTGTAAATTGTTAAGAATCGATTAGCTCATCTAGGATGTTAATAACAATGATTAGATAACATGCAGCGGAATAATAAAGAACATAATCAATGTTATGAGCAAGGTTTTTTTTCATAAACTAATAAACTATAAACTATTCGACTTTAATCAGTCGACTATGAACTATTACATAAACTAATAAGCTAACTATTAGACTCTCATTAGAGAGATCTAACTATGATGGATGATCAATACTAGACGCCTACCCCTCTTTATATACTAGAGGGGTTAGGGTTTACAAGACAAGATAAGATCAAATAAAATTAGGAAACTATAAATCAGCATTAAATACTATTTGACTAATCTTCAATCAGCATTAATGTTATTCCAGCTTTGTCTTGTAGGTCCTCCATCTTTAATATGTTTTGTCATAATCAACTCAAAGTATAATTCCCAACAATCTTCCCCTAGTTGATAATGACAAAAACCAATAAGCACCAGCTTCCCTTGAAGCTAATATAGATGAAGAACTTCCCCTGAATCCATGCACTCTTCCCCTTTTTGTCATAATCAAATAGGAGTGCATGTAGATGGTAAATAAACAATAAGCTTCCCCTTAACATGTTTACCATCTCTTGAATCATGGACTTAGTAGGCTCCAAGCAGCAAATTATCAATGATGAAGAAAAACGAATAATACGAATTTGTTGAAGAAGTTGAATTTCCCAAACTTGTGTCTTATATCCTGTTTATCCACATGACGTCGAGTCTCATACCTGCTATGTATAAGTAGACCTATGTCTCTTGACAAAATCCTCATTCCTCTATTAAATGAGACACTGAGCACAATAACGTAACTCCTTAAAGTGATAGCAAATGTACGTAGTAAGCATCATAAGGTAGATCGTACACCTTTGCTAGATTCATCAAGTCTTCGTCACCGCCTTATAATCACGAACAAGTTATCTTAAAGGTGACCACTCCTTTAAGATATGATAAGAACACAAAACCTGTGAAAATCAACTACAACATCAAATAAGTAATAATCAAATGTCTTCTTCAAATAATCTCCAAAACGAGCCATAAACATCATCATCGTTCAAGATCCAAACGCGTCCGTGTTTAGGTTTCTTCTTTATTCTTCTACCATAAAACCTTGAATCCTAGATATCAAGAGCAACCCGCTCTGATACCACTTGTTAAGAATCGATTAGCTCATCTAGGATGTTAATAACAATGATTAGATAACATGCAGCGGAATAATAAAGAACATAATCAATGTTATGAACAAGGTTTTTATTCATAAACTAATAAACTATAAACTATTCGAATTTAATCAGTCGACTATGAACTATTACATAAACTAATAAGCTAACTATTAGACTCTCATTGGAGAGATCTAACTATGATCGATGATCAATACTAGACGCCTACCCCTCTTTATATACTAGATGGGTTAGGGTTTACAAGACAAGATAAGATCAAATAAAATTAGGAAACTATAAATCAGCATTAAATACTATTTGACTAATCTTCAATCAGCATTAATGTTATTCCAGCTTTGTCATGTATGTCCTCCATCTTTAATATGTTTTGTCATAATCAACTCAAAGTATAATTCCCAACATAAATGTAGGATCAAATGAATGTTTTACCTCCTGCATCACCCGTAGTACCATAAAAAGTGTTTACCAATCAGTGACGTTCAGTAAAAGTAGTGTGGATCGCAAGATTTCTAAGTGTGTGATATAGCAACAGATACTACTAACACAAAATGCAACTACGTTTCCCTAAGCTCATGACACTGAAGCTCGACATGTATGACTATCAATATAAATTGCCAACATTGCCCGTGATGATGTTCAACCCGAGATCTCCCAAATCCGACATGGTATACGTCCGTTGTCCGACAAACCGGCATAGTGAGCATGACTCACCCGAACGCGGATGTCAATCTCAAATAGATCTATTTATAACATTCGCGCTTACAATCGAATAATTGACAGTTCATGATAGTGGGCTCAGTGGGTTATCGCTACTTAGGTAAACACGTAATCAAGTTTGAAATGTCCACTTGTGTCCAAAAATAAAATTAAGTATTATATCTCATCGTGAGATGTGTAAATGTGTATGTAAATCAATTTATAAACCAGTTGTAGATGAACATGTAACGAGTTTGAATCAACCATGTAAATGAATTTGTAAACAAGCATGTTCTCACCCCAAAAGTAAATGTAAAACAAGTAAAACATGGGGCTATAAACTCACCTTGATGTAACAGCAAGATAATATCAAATAAGTGTAGGCACGAAAAACGATGCACGTAAAACGAGAGAAAAAACTAAACCCGCAACCTAAGTGATAATAATACATATTTAAGCTAAATATGCAATATGAATGAATTAAATGAAGTTTCGTCCCTAGTATGTGCTTGCATTTCGATTAAATAATGAAGATATTCGTTTTCAAAAAGTATTAACTTTGGTCAAACGGTTAACTTTGACGAGTCGTCACGCTCTAAATACGAGTCCATAAATTACAATGGCAGACTTTTTAGAAACTAGACCAGGTGAACTTTAGATAGTTAGTTCGGGTCAACTCACGGTTTGGTCTCTAAACACCTCAAATAAATAGCTGAAGTAGTAATGTCGAAAAGATTAATTAAAACAAGACAACAATTTTTATTGTTTAGAAAGAGTGATTTTCGTAGAACTTTAGGTATTATTTTAGAACTCGATATTGACTTTTACGACAAACAAAAAATATATACATGTTCTCGGCCAGGTTGACTATGACATTCATGTTATTAGTTTTCTATAACGACAATGTTTAATGGGTCAAAACGGGGTCCAAACCCTTGTGGGTCGCAACCAACACAAAACTAAGCCAAAATCATGAATTTTCAAATAGCGATAACTTATTCGTTTTTAAGCCGCTTTCATCCATTCTTTTTCCTACATGGTCACAATCAGCTCAAGTTTACATATAATATATAATCCGACCTAAACCTACTGTTTCAATGGCCAAAAAAGTACCCGAAAGCTAACCCATTTAATCGACTAGAAAAACTAGTTAGTGCAACGATCATTTTTTCAACTCACATATCTCATTCGTTTATTAACCGTTTTAGCCCATTCTTTTTCCTACGTGGTCACGACCAGCTCAAGTTTGTATACCAACCATATCCCAACCCTACCCAGGAGTTAAAGTGGTCAAAAAACAATGACCCATTTCGAAGCTTAAACACGTTTCACAAAACACGGATTTTCAAATGCTCGTTTCGGATTCGTTGCTCACCCTATTTTTGAAATTCCTAGTCCTAAGTGCTCATAACCAAGCCATCTACAAATACCACCAAAGTCCTAACCCATTACCCAAGTCAAACGGGTCATTTTTCAAGCAATAAGTCAACCCATTTACACACTATTTACACATAAAATCACAAATTTGTAAACATATTTCCCGCTTTGTTATAAGGTGTTTGGGGCTGAAATTTTGCATGAAGACTACTCATATACCTCTTTGACGAGTGGTAAACCCAGAAATTTCATTAGCCAAGTGTTTATAGGGTTTCTCAATGTACCCGAGAGTATCAGAAGGTTGCTCATCTTGGTGAAATCATGTTTTTCTTGGTTTTAAAGTTTACAAGCACACTACTAGGACATGAATGCACAATGTAGTAAAAGAAAAGAAGGGATGTGAGACTCACAAACAAGGTGGATGTGTGTGATTAACACCAAACGAAACCCTAGTTTCGTCTACAACTCAACGAACCACCCCTAAACAAAAGAACACTGCGGCTTCTTGTGATCACCTTAAATGAAACAAACTGAAAAGGGGTGTTTATTGCTCATGTTGACCAACAGAAAGATGGAACCAAGACACCAAAACAACCCGGATCCACTTGCAAACGTCTTGAAACTCTTATGATCACCAATGAACAGAAAGAAGAAGTGTTTGGCTAATTGGACCTATCGAACAACAGAAAAGAGGACCCAATCGATCAAATTAGGATTTCCCCGTATTGGGATTTCGTGCCTATTAGGTATAGGGTTTTTCCTTGCCCATAAAACTTGTTGGATTACGAGGGTTCTAGTTTTCGTGTTTGTGCTTGCTTCAAAATCCAGAAACAATAGAAACAAGGAAAAGCAAGATGAGTTATGTTGTTGCGTTTCTCTTGTGGTGTTAAACAAAAAACAAAGGAACAAGAAAATAAGTAGGGTTTAGTGTAGCTTAGACTTTATGGTAATACAAGGAATTTAGGTGTTGTTGGTGTGGTTTCTTCTTGCTGCTGTGACGAAGACCAAAATGGCAAGGAACCCAAAAAATGTGTTTTGTTCATGGTGTTTTGTTTGTGTTTGGTGCTTCGAATCTGAGAAAGAAACCATAAGGAAAACAAGAAAGAGTTTAAGATGCTTATATCTGTATTATGTTTTCTGTGGACTAGTAGAGAGAAAACAATAGAATACTTGAAGTTCTTGGTTTGCAAATGAAGGTGTGTGAGTTACTTTACTTTATGAGTCTTATTTATAAGATAGAACTAGTATGGTACTACAATTTAAAACCATCAAATGGTTTATAATATTGGACGGTTTGGTGCTAGTGATTTGTGCATGGTACTTTAGTTATTATAATACTAGGTGTGTAAGTATGGTATGGCAAGTTGTAAGAGAAGTGTGGTTGTGTAAGACTTGACATGATTTAAGCTTGAGCATGCACTTGGTCTCTTTTCTTTTCCCTTAAAATCAGCTGAATATGGCATGCTCAAAGGACAAGAGTTGGTGATGGTAATATTGATAAGATATAACACTAGGCATGCTTTCCTTTCTCTTCTTTTCCTTAGTTTCAGCCGAAAATATGCATGCCAAGAGACAAAAATGAGGATGGTGACTTGATAGAAGTACTTTTGCTTTGGTTTGATCCCTTGGATGTAACACCCCCAAAATCACACAACGGGTCCTAATTATAATTAGAGTTTACTAAGGGTCCTAATTATAATGCAATAGAAAACATTTTGTTTAAAACGTTTGTCGAATGGTACTCATGTTATTAAGCCTTCAAAAATATATTCGCGCGACTCAAATGCTCTCAATGCTCAGCTAGCAAAATAATAACTTGAGAAAATACATGCAAAACGTCAACAATAATGTTGGTGAATTCATAGGTTT
>BQNB010155554.1:0-12950 GCA_026074375.1 Tanacetum coccineum
ACCAATCTAACTAATCCAAAAATCACTAATCAATATTTTCACTTTTATAATCACACTTAATTCACTAAATAATTTATCACTTAACAAGCATATATAAAATTTACACACTAAGCATACTAATAAACAAATAAGCAAACATGATCATTTTAAGCTAAATAAATCTTACTAGAATTGAAAAGAGAAAGAGGATAGAACTGAATGATGAACCGAATCGGATAAAAACCACCCAATCTAATAAACTTATTTAAAATCTAAAGCTTAAAACTTATTTAATATATAAATAACTAATTAGCTAGTAAATGTATGAACTTTATTCACTAATTAGCTAGATAAATACTCAAAAAGCTTAAAACTTTATCTAAAAAATAAGCTTAGAAGACCCTTAAGCTCCACGCCAAAGAGGTAGAATAAGTTTTCATCAACAATAAACAAAAGGTTAGAACAAATAAGCTATAAGCTAAAAGCTTTAATTCCAAAATATGAAGTATTTTAAAATAGAAAAAGCTAGAAGCTAAGAGATCTAAACAAATAAGCTATTTTTAAAACACTAGATCTATTTTTAAAAATCTAAATCTAATAAGCTAATAAGCTAACAGCTAAAAACTCGAAATAAGCTAATAGGTAGCTTATTTAAAAACTACACAATAAGGAATAAGCTTTAAAAAGCTAGATCTGTACTCCAATAAGCTATAAATCGAATAAGCAAAGAGGGCTTATTCGAATAAGTAAGCTAGGAGAAGAGGGTTTTGAAAATAAGCTATGAAATGCTTATTTCGAAAATACAAAAGAAAAGGAAAAGAAAAGAAATAAGCCAAGAGATAAGCTAATCAACACCCACCTTTGAAAACATCATCTTCATTAATAAGCAAAATCGGGTTACAATAAGCTAAGAATAATAAGCACAAAGGCTTTTACAAAAATAAGCTAAATCTAAAATAAGCTAAAATACATTTAAAAGAAACTACACTAAAACTAAAACTACACTACACTATTTTTTTGATCTAAAACTCATGATCCAAATGCCTGGAGCGTGCTTCTTTAAATAGCCAAGAGAGCGTGAGGGCAAAATCGTCACTTCAGTACTCCAACCAATCAAAGTCCATGAAACGAGGGTAAATGTGTCCTTTTCATACTAGAAGATTGCTTCATAATGAAGCCAATCATTGGCCTCGAGACACTTCCTAGTAACCGTCATAGAATATAATCTTGATCCACCAATATAAGCCTACCATGTATGCTTTATCAATGCGTTTATTAAACGCATACACCTTTACTCGTACCAGTAATCGATTTATAATGAAAAAGGAAATGTCCCGCGTTGTCATTTGGTTGGACAAGAAGCATGTAGTGCGTGCGAGTGGGCAAGGCCACGCGGCTAAAAGAATTATTTTTGGAGAGTTAATCACACACGCCTCATGTACAACAACACTTCACAATTTTGATATCTAGATTGATTTTGTTCTTGGGTCAGATATAACATATTAGGCCAAGTTTCATAATAGCTCCACTGCTAGGCCAAGAGTTTACTTGGGCTGGACTCATGCATACTCATCATGGACTAGTAATAATTATGGGTCGGTTCGACCCATATAAATGGTGTCAAGCCGGTCCAATAAGAGATGAAAGTACCGTCGGACTCGTAAATTTATGCTCTTTCCATTGGAGTGCTCGGGGAATTTTTATGACTTCGTCTTGATCTCGAATAATTAGTAAACTTGATCGAATCGAACCCGAAAATTCTCGTTTTTGCTTCGTTTTTAATCCTTTGTACCTGCAAAACATAATGACACAAACAAACATATTTGCAATATAATTAAGTATATTTTAGTGTTATTAGTCTGTTTATTAGTGTTTTTCGGGGTATAAATGATGTGTGTTTAAGCACACATCAAATACTTACAAACAAGGTTCATGGGTTTTGATTATTATGAATCAAGGGTATATCATTTGTCTGTTTGTCAGTTATATTGATAGGTAACAAGTGAATTTATAAGTGTTTGATTAAAAACCCAATATAAAAAGGGGTGTTTGGTTCGTTCGACTTAAGTAGGATGAACACCTCAAACGAGGTTTGATGAAATTGGCATCTTGGGTTTGATTAATTGAGTGTTTGATGAGTAATTGGTTGTTTATACATGCTTAAATATCCTTGTGCTTAATCAGTTGAATGGATTTAAGGATTTAGGGTATGTGTTCTTCAAACCTTAATTGGAAAAAAATAGAGAAAATCCAATTTGAAGCTTTATGTGTTTTAGCAAATTATTATATTGAACCTTATTTGTCAACTGGTTAGAAACCTTGTTTGATTTGAGTATGTTTGAACCTCATTGCAAAATCAAAAGGGAAAAACCTTGTTTGGTTGTGTTGGGTTGCGTCGTGAGTCATAAGAAAGAAGAGGGGAACCTCATTTGACTTTTGTTGACCAATTTTTGATAAGTTGGAAATATACATTGGGCCTCTAATGGACTATTTGGTTTAGATTGGGTATATTTATTTTTGGGCCAATTAAATTTCATAGAAAATCAAAATAATTATTAGTGGGCTTAAAAACAAATGGACTCTAACTAGTGTGGGCTTAATTTATATATGCTTAAATGGGCTAACAAATGACAAAACGAGCTTAAAATGCTTAATGGGCTTACTTGGTAAATAACTATAAGTAATAATGGACTTACTTGCTTATGTGATTGTTGTGGAATGATAAATGTAGTTAAAGTTTTATGTTTCTATATTGTAACACGTGCCAGCGATCTAAGTTGCATCAGGTTTTGATCGTTTTTCTAAGTTTTAAAATCTGTTAGCGGCTTAGTGACCATCCGTTATCAAAATAAGAATACATTACCTCTCAGCTATATTTTTCATTTAATGTGCTTATAATTGATTTAAATGCGCTTCACATGCGTAAACAAAGATAAATTTGTGAAAAAAGTAGAATAATGATGTACTTTGTCTGTGGTCATTTCTAAGTCTCATGATTTGTAAAGGAAATCACAAAAGTTTTTCAAAAAGAAATGTTTTTAAGAAAATTGATTTTCAGAGTCAAATTGATTTTATCAAAAAATGCGCCAGCGATCAAAGCTACATCAGTGGCTGAGTGACCATCCAGTTGGATAGATCAACTGATATGACGTATCCACCAATTGGATACGACGTATCACCTTTTTACTCAGAACATCGTATTGATCTCTGCAGTCTAAACAATGTATCTGTTCTTCCAAACAATACGGCGTATTCTGTAACATCAATACGGCGTAATGATCTTCAACAGACCTATATGGCATATTCAAATCAATTAAATACGGCGTATTGATCATCTGATACAGTAACAATAACCATTTTTCATATTTGATTTCCTGTTTTATACGTTCTCTCCTCTGAGGGCATATCCTACTGATCATTTGTGCTTATTTTTAGGAAATCGTTTGACGAAGAAAGGAATCACGATGACAAAACCAAATGAATATATTTCCGTTACCCGAAAGAACTTCATCTCTAATGATAACGAGGTAAGAATGATCGATAAAAATTTTGTCGAGATACAAGGAGCATTTTTGGTAAAAATACGTGATAATACTTTCAATGGGACAATTGGAGAAAACGCGTTTGGACACATTAATAATTTTCTCGAAGTAGTTGGGCCAATCAAAATAAATGGGGTAAGTCAAGACCGATTTAGGCTTAGTGTCTTCCCTATCTCACTCGCAGGTGCCGCAAGTGAATGGTTTAAAAAGGATTGTATTGGCTCAGTTACTACTTGGGAAGATTTGGTAGAAAAGTTCGTTCAAAAATTCTACCAGCTTTCTAATAAGAATGAAGAGATGGAAGCTGAGGAAAGTGATGACACTGATGATATTGCTAAAATCTTCATGATTGAAGGCAATTTATTTGACTACGAAACACCCTTGTGTAAAGCATTCAACGACTTTAACTACCTCTTTAAAATTGACACGCATCTGTTTACTTTTGATATCTAAGGAATCAAGACTTACGAGGAGTATGAGTTGAATAATACAGTGACAAGGGATCTTAAAGAACCGTGGTTGGATAACTGGGTGCCATATCAACTAGTTGTGATACATTTAATGGTAAACCTATAATTGTTTTTTAAGAATGGAATGAACAAACGGCCCATTAGTAGTTTAGATATTGACTGGGTTTTTTAGTAATGGTGGAGAGGCTACCTGGATGGTTCGATCAGATGCATGACTTATTCCCAAGATCACAACATTATGAGAATTAGCTGATGGGAAAACTAAAAGAAGAACCTTGTTCACAAGCAAAAAGTTTTAAAGAATCATAGGGAGATGCAACTCTCGGTGTGATGAGGGGGTTTTGATTTATTCTCATCTAATTGATTCAATTGATTAAGTAGTTTAGATATTAATTTCTCTTGATCTTTGATTTTCTGATCTTTGCTTTTTATGGCTTTCTCCCTTTTTTGATTTCACGACCTACTAAGAAGGGTGGACTAGTAGATCCTCATGGATCTCCCTGGGTATACTACCAATCCATTCTCCTTTGTCATTAAATAAAGGAATTCTTTTTCTATAAAAAGTCACGCCTACATTAACAGGGCGCACAATTATCTTCACTAAAAATTCTGTTTATGATCCATCAACCTGCCGTGTTAGAAGATTTGAGATGATAAAATACTCATTCGATGCTGATGATGAGTATGTTGTCATTAAAGAACATGAGTGCTCCGAACGTTCAGAAACCAACATTGTTACATGTCAAGCTTATCGAGAACTTTTTCGCATTATGGATGAAGGATGGCTCATGATGAAGGCATGCGATGAATAATAGAAGAAAAGGAAAAAAAAGTCTAACTTAAAGACTAGCAGAAAGAAAAGTGCTTACCGGGAGACAACCCGGTTGATTTTAATTGTTTGAAAAACTGTAATTGTTTTATTGAGTCTGTCTTCCCATATACAATACGGCGTATCGAACCTTTATGGATACGCCGTATCAAACCTGTTTGTCTGGATGTTATCAGTCTTTAATTTCTGCAAAACTTTAAAACATTTGTTTTTACAGGATGCAATATGGCGTATCCTTGGGTTTGAGATACGACGTATTAGCTACCTGTACAATGCCTTTATTTGTTTTCCTTCATTTTAACCATTATATAACCGAGATAGGAATTGCATAACCGAGTTAGGAATCGCACCTTTGTCTTCTAATCTTTTATGCATGACCTTGCTTTAAGAAAAATCGACGATATGGTATACTCTAAAAAAAGACGTGTGTTGAACTCATTTGAAGCATTCTGAAGTCTCGTCAACACACTTTTTGCTCAATAAACTCAAATTAGAGAATCATCTCGAGCAACATATCAGGAGAGTTCGTCGTTCTAATTCTATTTCCTATTTTCTTTATTGTTTTATCTATACAACGAGGATGTTGTATAATCTAAGTTGGGGGATGGAGAATTAGAACGCCTATTTGTCCTTTCTTTTACAAATAACATGCTAATGTGCTTAAATTATGCCAAATTTAAAATAAGTTTTGTAAAAATTACTAGTTACATGACCTCGCGCACTTTAACCCTTAATGCCAATTTTTGAGAATTAAGCCTATTCTGTTTCCAAACGTTTACTAAAAATTCCACAAAAAATATAAGTGTGCCGGTGATGTAGTGGACTTTATAACATGGACTAGTATATCACTCGAGACCACAATGATGAGTACTATGGATTTAGATGGAGAAACATTTTTAACTGGTAAATTTCTAGGAATACACCAAAAAGCGTAAATGTTGTAAAATTAACTAACTACAATGGTTAGTTAAATCCAGTGTAACCCTTTGCTTACTTTCACCATACGAGGAAGATCCCCTAGAAAAACATGTTAAGCCATTCCTGACTATTTCATACTATTTGTCTATTTCGTTACACCTTTACACCTTAGCCTACCCTGTAGATTAAGCCGACTTTAATCAAGTTGCTAGTTGCTTTTGTGTAAAGTTTTGTATTTCCTGTGTCAAAGTAAAATTTTCTATCTCTGTTATGGTCAGGAATTTGCACAATGCAATGGGAAAATATGTAGCTCGTGTATTTTGCTACTTTCGCGATTATGTATTATGTCCAAAGATGAAATATTGAAGGAAAAATTATCCGGATGAATTATGATTGTGAAGACGGTGAAATTGCACCGAGATTTATGTTTTAAAAAAATGGAAAAATATAAAATGCATCAAAAAAAGGGGATAATGATAGTTCGGTTTTTAATCGGCTAAAACTTAAAACTGATGAAATACTTGGAAGGATCGATTATTCGTTGATGTGTGGATAAAAATCAATGATGTATAGTTTGGTATAAAGTGGTTGATATAATCACTTTTGTAAAAGTATGTAAATTCTAGGATGATTGGGAAGTTTATGGGAACGCCAACTTAGGTTGTCTTTTTCATTTCTATGATCGAGGCGTTTGTATATATTTTGAGTCTTTATTATGGAACGGTCAAGGAAAGTTACTAGCAACTACTTTATTTGTCCAAGCTTAATCTATTTCTTTTGTGAATTTTATTTAACAATAATTTACTTCCCTTTCCTAGCAACTAACCTTAGGTTTTACTCGAACGAGGTTGTGGTCGAGTCATGCATGTCTATTCCATCGTTACGGCCATGTATGCGTGATTCAGCCACCTTGTTAGTTTATTACTTTTGGTGAAAGTTAGAAGATCCCTACCCTATATCATTCTTCATCCTAACCCTTGGTTAAACTCGAATGAGGATGTGATAGAATTGTGCATGTCTTATTCATCGTTTAATGGACCGTTGTATGTATGATTAATGGGCCTAGTTGCGTGTTGGTATATCGGTGAAGATTGTATAATGATCAACTTAAAGCATTATAAAAAACCCCAATTTTCCATTTTTGATTGTTTCTCCTTAGCTATAGTAGTTGGAGATGGTCACCTTGCCTAAGCATATTGATATGAAACTTATCACGGGATTAGTGCCGAGCACAATGAGCAGTACCAATTAAATGTTACACCTTGATTAGTTGTGTGATACTGAGAAGTTTTCATTTCCCATTTTTCATGAGGTGCTTGGTTTGGTTACAGTGATTAAAACGAAAGAAAATGCTTAAACGGAAAAATCTTAACTCCTGTGGGATACTATTTTCATTAAATTTCTAGAATTCTACTTGAGGACAGTATGATTCAAGTGGGGGGATATTTGATGACATCAAAATAACGTTACATTTATACCATCATTTATCCCGAATAAATTATCCACTTTTATATAATTATTGCAAGAATCGTTACTTAATTACTTAAAGTTGTAAATTGCAGTAATTACGGAGTGATTTGTGGAGTGACATGATAAAAGGGCACTTTTTTAGAGCTTAAACGATATAAATATTTTGAAGATTGCCGTTTTGGTATTCAGCTAATTTCATACATATATTTTTACTTAAAAAAACAAACACAAAGGACTAAAAACATAGTAAAAAATGCATATATTGTTTGTTTTTGTGTTTGTGTATGTTGCAGA
This sequence comes from Tanacetum coccineum, assembly GCA_026074375.1. NCBI lineage: Eukaryota > Viridiplantae > Streptophyta > Magnoliopsida > Asterales > Asteraceae > Tanacetum > Tanacetum coccineum. Next base: position 7,503 of record BQNB010155554.1, read on the forward strand.
TACGATATCAAGAAAAAACAAAAATCAAGCCAAAACGGGCAACAAAGCCGAGCACGGGCATCTGATATAGAGCAGCGGAAAAAAAAAAAAAAAAAAAATGATTCAACGGTTGCCTTCGATTCGTTTTTTATTGGGCCAGCCCATATCCGACTTTAATGGTTAGGGCAAACCCATGTTATTTTAAAGCCCAAATTATAAAATGATTCTTAATAATAACAAAGTGTGTTAGCCTGACATACATATCATTTGCTGGTGGAAATTATTCAAATGAACTCAGTGACTATGCACCTAGTGATTGGATAAGGACAAGTACTTATCGGCAAACACGTGGCTGGTTACTTTGAAATACTAGTAATTCATTTACAATGCATTTAAAAGATCAAAGGATGAGAATTGCTGTGTTGAATTTAAGCTGATACAAAGGCCACGTGGCATCATAAGAGCGGCTGGATCAAAATTTATAAAATTGGTAATCCGTGTGAATGAAAAAAGAAGCATATGATTGGCTCACTCAATACCCCAATGATGGAGAGAAAGTTACAACTTTCACCCTTCTCTCCCCATATAAAGCAACTCGGCTCCCTTCCATTTTTGGCAGTTTTTTCCTTTATTTTTTTAGTTAGTTTAGGAATTTTTTATTTCATAAATGTAATTGCTTATTTCCATTTTTATGTTTATTTGTACTCAGCTCTTGTCTCAAGCTTTTTAATATAATGTAACAAGATTTGGTTTAAAGTTGATTATATCTTGTGGTTTGCTTATTTGATGTTATTGTTATTTATCTTTGTTTTTTGTGAGTTATTCTTAAGCTAAGATTTTCGTGCTTATTATTGTGGCTTATTATTTTCAATAGTTTTTTTTAAAAGTAACTAGTTGAATGCTTATTAAGTTGCGAATAGACTTATTTAGCAAACTAGGGTGTCGATCTCACTTTTTGTTCATTTTTTCTTATTGTCGTTTTACTTGCTTATTACATTTTAGAGCTTATTAGTTTTATAGAATTGCTTATCTCGTTTTTGATAGTTGTTTATTTGTTCGATGATTTTATTTCGTTTTTTAGTGGATTGTGCTAAATTAATTAAGTCTCGTTTGTGAATTACTAGCTTATTTCTTTGGGTATGCTTTATCAATTGAGCTTATTCGAGAATGCTTAATAGTTCCGGCTTATTTGTTCTAGCTTAACCGTTTGTATTTTATTTGGTTTCACTAAACTAAGCGTTTGGTTTGTAACAATGAAATTGGGCCGTTTGGTTTAATTTTACACTGGGCTTTATAGTTTATTGATTTAGTCTAAGTTTGGTTTGAAGATAATAGCTACTGGGTCACATATTACTTGTTTGGGCTACTTAATGGTTTCGAGTAATTAGAAAATGGAAAACTGAGAATGAAAATTTCAAATTGTTATACTAACTTTTATAATGACAGTTTGTGTTTGCGTTTAATTTGTTGGTACCGGTCTACTCATGAGGCGAGGAGCTTAAGGGTTTATTCAGCTAGACCGACTTTTATTAGTTGTTTTAGTTAAATAAATCGGGTGGTATTCGTTTAATTGCGGGTCTCCAATTCGGTTTCATTTTCTATCCCTTTTCAATTAATTAGTGTAGTTTTTATTGTATCATATGCTTTTATTTTGCCATGCTTAGTATAGATTTAGTTTTTGTCGTTAAATGCTATGTTTAATTTCATTATGAGTAGTGAGTAGATTTATTAGTGCTTGTTAAGTGATTAGTGAATTGGGAATTAAGTATGGACTTATAAAAGGTTTAGAAATTAATAATTTACCGAATTATTTAGATTTGTAAGTTGATTGTTTAAAGGGCAAAATCCGGAGAATAATCAAATTACACATCTAGTAATTATTTTCTTTAGATTGTTTTCAAAATAAACCAACGTTGTGAGAAAATTATCTTTTCTAAAGATTATAATTCGTTAATAAACCTAAGTTCCACACTTGATAAACTATCACGTCACTTAGCAAAGCATATTGGTCATCTTTTATTTTTGCTTAATTTTAGTATATCTTGTAGTTTTAAATCTTTAGAATTATATTAGTTTTAATTTTTTAGTATAAAACTAGTTTTAAACCAAAGTTTAGTTTACCTTTTATATGCTTTCCTTTTTAGTAGATTTAGAAACCAAACCAAAAATTTTATGCTATTCAAGCTCGAATTACAAAACTCGAAACGTAGATTTCCATTCACATCCTCATAGAGGGAAACGACCCTGAAGGTTTTTGAGATATCGCTTGGTTAAAAGTGAATTTTTTTAACCGACGGAAAACTATACTATACTATTATTGGCTTATCCTTATTATTACATATCTATCTCTATAATATTTATTTATTTATATATTATATATATATATATTATATATTATATATATATATTTTATGTGTGTGTCTGTGTCGTGGATGTTGTGTGTGTGTATTAATTTGGACTGATCCATTATATGGCGCCGTTGCCGGGGAGAGGTGTAGCGATTTCTACGGGATTGTTCGTGTTCGAGCCTTGAAGTTCCTTTCTTCGGAAAGTTTATTTTCGTTCTTATAAAAATATAAAAATCGCAAAAAATTTTTTTATTTCAAGTTTATTTGCTTTTATAAAAATCCAAATAAAATATAATAATAAAAAAAATAATAAACTAAAAAATAAAAATATCTAAAAATATTTATTTTCTTTTTTGATTTTTTATTTCTTAATGTATTATTTTGAAAAAATTCTAAAAAAATATTCTTCCCATTCCTCTTATCCGTTTAATTCTTTCTCCTCATCCTCTAGATCGTTTAATTCTTCGACATGTCATATAACGGACTTAGTTGCTATTTATGCGGTGATCCGTTAGATGGTATACTTTATCGACGATGCTCGTGCGGTTGGTGTGGAAACAAGCTTGATCATGGATTTTGTTCGTAATTGTGTTCTAAAGATGGAAATTCATTAGCTTTGATCCAAACCCGAATTCTTTCGATAATTCTCCAAAATTTCTTTAACCACCTCCACAATCACCTTTTTTTTAGTTGAGACATATTTAGTAGCGAGTATGTGGGAACGCTAATCTCACTACGGTTTATGATTACCATCACGACGTACGCTTGTCTAAGAGCCTGAACATGCTACAATCCAAAACTTTAGTGATAATATTATCCACAAATTTCACCATGTTGTTCTCAAACCATATCTTTATTGTGCTTATTGCGGGGGTCCTCGCTTGATTATAATGTAAACCGATAATGAAATACGTTACTATGAAACTAATCTGTAGTTATGGATTCTTCCGGTTTTGATCCACCACAACCCTCGCAAAGACTTCGTCGATAGTCAAGAATTTTACTAGCCTTGATAAATTGCGGAAGAACTAAAGACAGATAAAACGAGATCGAAGAAGAAAGAAAATCAAGATATGACTATCGAGGGAAATGAGCCCATGGCAACTATTGTGTTGATTTCCAAAATTAAAAGATATCACGAATGATTTGGGTTATTAAAGATTTTGAGGCGAGAAGATTGATAAAGAATATAAGAGAGATTGTGAGATTAGAATTCAAAAACTTAAGCAAGATTTTAATGAATGGGGAAGCGAAGTTCGAAAAAAGGAGCAAGCTTACAATGAAGAAAGGTGTTTTGCTGCCCGTCGTCGCATGTTTTCTATTACTTTTATCGACGAGGATGATTATATTCCTTTAGGTGAATATTATACTCGATATTCTACATTCTATAAGAACACTCCAGACTTATCCGAAAGGAGGAGCCCGATAATTTACTAAGTAAGGGGGATGAGCATCTTAGTACTAGTGATGAGAACCTCGTCCCAATCCCAAGTGAGTTCGAGGTTACTTTCGATATTGAAAGTGAATGTGATATGCCCGTTAATGATGAATCTTCTCCGATTTTTACGACTTTCTCTAATCCTCTTTTCGATTCTGACGACGATTTTTCTTCTAGTGACGACGAGTTATTTTCTGATGAGGACGTTCTGAAAGAACGGAAGAAAATTTCAAAATTTATTCGAACCCTCTTTTTGATGAAGAAATCATTTCTACTAAGATAGATCCGCATCACTTTAATGCAGAATCTGATCTTATAGAATCTTTGCTTAATCGAGATACTTCGATAGTTTCTTCTCCTAAGTTTGATTCTCTTCTCGAGGAGTTCTCCGGTGAACTCGCTCATATCAATTTGATTTCTCCAGAAATTGATGAAGCCGACTTTGATCCAGAGGAAGAAATTCGTCTTGTTGAGAAATTGTTGTATGATAATTCATCTCCTCGACCTCCGGAAGAACTTAATTCTGAAAATTCTGATGCTGTAATCGAATCTTTCTCTCCATCTCCTATCCCCGTTGAGGATAGTGACTCTCTTATGGAGGAGATTGATATTTTTCTTGCTCCGGATGACTCGATACCACCGAGTATTGAGAATGATGACTATGACTCGGAAGGGGATATTCTTTTTCTTGAAGAATTGCTTAGCAATGATTCCCTTTCCCTTCCTGAAAATGAGTCATTTCATTTTGATCGTTATTATGATCCATCATCTCCTCGTCCTCCTGCGAAACCACCGGATGATGATGGAATTCACTTTGATATTGAGCCCGATACGGGAATTTTGACTGCTAAAGTGGTGGATGATATTTCTGAACATTATGTTCTTATGCCTAGTATTTTACCCACCCATCCCACCCGTTGTCCAGTGATTGACACTTTGCTTCCATTTTCATCCGAAAATGAGAACAAAGTTTTCAATTATGGTATTCTTGCTTCTAATGAGGAGAAATCTCCTCATCTCTTATCTCATCGGGGCTTTAAAGCTTACCAGATCATTTCTGATTTTTCTAAAAGCCCGATGATGATTTATGGAAGGGACAGTCCTATCTTGGATGTTCCATTTCTCCATTTCTATCCTCCTTGACCAGCTCAAGTATGGGGGATCGAGTCAAGCTTAGTGACTCATTAATAAACAAGCGCTTCGTGGGTGGCAACCCATGCTTATCCTAATATAATAGTAGTAATGAATAAGTGTGACGTGAGAGGCTCGCCTCTTCCATTTTTCGTGTTTCGTGGTTTGTGTTGTATGTCCAGGATTGCCCCGGATTATGAAGACTCTCGTGCTCATGGTTTTGTCCTTCGTTCACTCGAGCTTCAATCCTTAGCATGATTATGGGAATCCAATATCCTAAATCTTATCGACTAACGTTTATCTTTGAGCATACTTAATAAACGGCTTTAGATTTACGTAGAGACCCTTCTTAAAACATTAAGGACAATGTTTAGTTCTAGTATGAGGGGGGGGGGGAATCTATCGATTTGATTATGCCTACATTCGTTGTTTTTACATAATCTCGTTTTTACCACCAAAAATACCAAAAAAAAATGAAAAAATTTAAAAATTTTCAAAAATAAAATAAGTGTTTTGTCATAATGTTTGACTTTCCTGCTGGGTAGAATAAGA
>BQNB010155555.1:1864-15382 GCA_026074375.1 Tanacetum coccineum
AATATGATTTATGGAATGTGTTCCATCATTCCTAAACCAAGACGTAGATAGTTAAACGATTCACGTTTAAGAGGTTTAGTGAGAATGTCAGCAATGTTGTCAACGGATGTTACTTTTTCGATTGAGACATGTCCTTTTTGGACATTATCATGGAGAAAGTAGAGACTAATTTCGATGTGTTTGGTACGAGAATGTTGCACCGGGTTTTTGCTAAGGTCAATCGCGCCCTTGTTGTCGCACATGATAGGAACGTCATCGAGTCGTACGTCGTAGTCGATAAGAGCTTGTTTCATCCATATTGCTTGTTGACATGCCTTTTTGGCGCTTACATATTCAGCTTCGGTAGTGGATATAGCAAGATTGGTTTGTTTCTTCGAGAACCAAGATGTCAAGAAACATCCCACGAATGTACAAATACCGCTAGTGCTCTTTCGGTCCACATAATCTCTCGCATGATCAGAGTCGGCATATACTACGGTTTCTATGTCGGTCCCCTTATGATACCATAATCCTAAGTGCGTAGTGCCTTTAATGTATTGGAAGATACGCTTAACCGCTTTAAGGTAAGAGGTTTTGGGAGCATCTTGGAAGATGGCACAAAGGCAGACACTAAACATGATATCGGGCCTACTTTTTGTTAGGTATAATAGACTACCTATCATGCCTCGATACTTGGTACTATCTACCGACTTACACTCTTCGTCTTTCGTGAGTTTAGTATCGGAGGACATGGGGGTTTTCATTGCGTGTAGATTATTCTAGGCCAATGTTTATGCATTTCTTTAATATATTTAGACTGGTTAAAGCTATATCTTTTCTATTTGTTTAATTTGTAATCCCAGGAAGAAGTTTTAAGTTCACCATCATGAGCATCTCGAACTCGTCATGCATGATTATTTAGCAAATTCATCACCACTGTCTTTGACAAGTCGTAACTGAATATGATGTCAATCGAACATATCATTTGAACAATGATGTGATTTTGAACTTTTTTCTTATGTAAAAAGTGGGATTATCTACATTATCATTTATGTTCCATGTTTAATAAGGAAAGCTTTTTAATCTATCATAACCATGCTTAGGTGCTGTTTAAGACCATGTAAAGTTTTCTTTATTTAATAACATGATTTGGGTTTTTCAAAATCAATGAATCCGGATGGTTGAGGGTCTGCGCCAAGTATACCTCCATTGATAAAATCTGATCAGGATGCACTTTTTACATCCATTTGGAATAATTTAATCTAGGCTCAAGCATTAGGCTAATAAATATCCTAATAGATCTCAAGTTCTAGCAACGGGGCAATAAGTTTCCCTCATAATCAATTGACCCTCTTGTTGGTTGTAGCCTTGAGCAGTAACCTAGCCTTATTTCGGAACAATACGTGTCTGTCAAATATATTCTAAATACCCACTTAGTATCCTATAATTGTATATTCTTAGGTTGTGGGAAACCTAACTCCAAACGTCGTTAGCAAGAATTGATTTAATTCTTCTTCATGGCGACTATCCAACTTCATCTCCTATGCTCATTCACATTTTAGTATCTATAGTTGGATATAAAACAAAAGAAAGTTACTTTGGTTATGGGCTTGTGACTTAAGGGTTCTTTGGTAAGGTGTTCATATGACATTTTTGAACGGGATGGTTCCTAGATTCCTTAATGTTGACTATTTCATCAACCTCTAAAGTTTCATCCATGATGTCGTTTTCTAGATTTTTCTTTTCGGTGACCTTAATTGCTTCTTCTTCATCTAAGTCATCATCCACCAAGGGTGATGTCTTAGAGGGTGGAGGAGTTTCATCGAATGTCACGTTAAGTGATTCTTCGACTTTCTAGTGTGTTTGTTTAGGATGATGTGAGCTTTGCTATTTTGAGAATAACATAGAAAGACACCTTCTTATGACTTTGGGTCAAACTTGGTAAGGTAGTCTTTTGTTTTCAAAATGAAGCACTTGCTTCCAAACACTCTACAATAATCCAACGTAGGTTTTCTACCTCTTAAGAGTACATAAGGTGTTTTTCCTAGAATAACTCTAATGAGAATTCGGTTGAGAATGTATGTTGAAGTATCTACGGCGTTACACCAAAACTTTTGTTTGGGGGTACGATTGCCTCGGTTTCAACTGGTTTATCTCATTTCGATGTTGTCCTATTTTTTCCTTTCAACCACGCCATTTGGTTGAGGAGTGCGTGGAGCCGAGAAGTTATGAGTAATACCATTGGCATTACAAAATTCTCCAAATTGCACTTCGTTATCAAATTCTCTACCGTGGTCGGTTCTTATTGACACTATTGTGCATCCTAATTGGTTTTAGATTTTCTTACTAAATATTTTGAATTGATCGAAAGCTTCAGTTTTATTTATAAGAAATCTAGTCCAGTTTACCTAGAGTAGCCATCCTACTTGATAAGGTTAGTAGGGTTTCCTCCGTAAACTAGTACGACGGATGGACCGAAAAGATCCATATGTAAAAGTTCTAGTCATCTAGTTTTCGAGACTATGTTTTTAGCTTTGTGACTAGCGTGAGCTTGTTTTCCAATTTTGCAAGCATCACAAAAGTTTTGATCAAACTAAGTTAGGTACTGTTTCTAACTAATTCTTTATGAAAACTAACGATTGAATGAGACGATATTTGCTGACCAAATCTTCATATGCATAATGTGGAGTTTTCATCAATCGTTTGGCTAAGACATATTTTGTCTTTTGGATTATTTCCTAATTTCTTCAAGACTAGCCTTTCTTTCCTAATTACCTATTCCTATGACTTTACGTCCTTGTGATTTGACTATCATATTCAGAAAAAGTTACTCTACATTTATTATCACATATTTGTCCTTATACTAGCATAAGTTAAATCCTAAATTAATCAATATGTTCTACATTATCTTTTTGAGGAGAGTCATTAGAAATAGTTACCTTTGCCAATGTATGTTTATCGCGTAAGTTTTCTACCAAAAATGGACGTTTACTCAATTGCATGCCTAGTAGTGGAGAAGAGCTTTCGATTGCCCGTCATGTGCTTGGAGAATCCACTATCCTTGATCCATTCGTCGGGCTCCAAGTCGACTCCAAGGCATATCTATTTATTGAAACAATAACTCAACAGTTGGTCTCCTATATCTCATGGGTCAAGTTGTTAGGGTGCAAAACATTCCCTTGCATGTTGATGCATTTGGTTGGATGTCGAGGACATGAAGAAATTTCCCATGGCATGTAAACTTTGACGTGAAAAGTTGTTCAAAGTTACGGGAAATCCATGGGGTTGGTTTTGTCGACCAACATGTCTTTTATGTTGCGGTGTTTTAGGACGAGAATAATTATTATTGACTCTTACAGGAGGTGGAGTTTTTGATCTAAATTTTGGTTTCGAAAATCCAGTTCCGGGTTTTGACAATGGCTTATAGAATTGTTTAACTTCATTGTCAATAGCAACGGGAACTTTGGTTTTGTTTACAATTATGTGTTTTGGTCTAGGACCCAAAATAGATTTTTGAAAAGACACACTTTTCTCAGATACATGCATTACTGGTGGCGGTCCCATACTTATTTTGGGCGCCGCCTGAATATTAAGGGGGCCGCCCATATTTATGGGACCTCCATCAGGAGACGCCTTTTTCTGAGCTTTTACAAATTTTATTTCCTTAGTTCTACTAGATGATGCTTCAAATGAATTAAACTCCAAACCTAATTTTTCACCGGAGGGTTTTTGATTACTTAACATTTCATTCAAGCAATGTGTACTCTTTTCAAATTTGTTTAATCTAGTAGATTCTTCTTTGAGCTTTTCATTTTCAATTTTAAGTGTATGACACTTTGCACAATCGAGATCAACTCCCTTGTTGTTCTCGAGTATGGATAATTTATCTTTTAATTCTTAAGCTCATTTTTCTAGATATTTCTAATAGCTTTTAACCTTTGTTCTTAGTGTTACTTTATATCATTTTGCACAATTTATCATATTCATTGTCTAAAGCTAAATCATCAATTGATGAGGTTTATCACTAATAGTAAGACGATTCGGAACTTTACCTCATTTGTGCTGGAGCTAACATAGACAGTCTCGTCTGGATCTTTTTATCATTCTTTCACCGCTATACTCCAAGAACCTCCAATGAATGCCTCCCTTTTGGTTCTTGTCTTCGGTGGCTTTGGACGTTCTCCAATAAGATGATTTTTTTTTAAATGGGATCTCCGGCATATAATGCACTTTCCCTTTCAATTTTGCCCTTTTTGTCGTCTCGGCTTTTTGAAAGGTCTTTTTGTCGTTCCGAGGTTGTTTCGAAATCTTCCTCTTCTTTTAACGAATTCTTGAGTCTCCTTACCGCCATGGCGTACTCTTGTCTTCACTACCGGAAGTCAAACACTCTTCATCACTAGATTCTTTCTTAGCCTTTAAGCAAGAGATTTCCTTTCAACTTTTTCTTTGACTATTTCGGAATCTTTCTTGATGATCATCTCATGGACTTTGAGGTTTCCAATGAGCTCATCAAAGATAGTGATGTTAAGTCTTTCGAATCTTCAATCGCCATGACTTTTGCTTTCCATTTAGGATTGTAAGCCCTTAAGAAACTTCCTTAAGTAGTTCTTACTAGAATAACTTCATCAAGAGCTTTAGACTAGTGATAATGTATTTAAATCTAGCACTATTCCGATAATAGATTCATCTTCGGAGATGACGAATTGTTCATATTGTTGAACCAAAAAGTCGATCTTATTATCTTTGACTTGGTTATTACCTTGATGGGTGATTAACAAAGTTTTCCAATTTCTTTGCCGTGATTGCCACATGAAAATTCGTTCATATTCTTTTCTAGGCAAAGCATTGTAAATAACTATTTTGGCTTCATTGTTCTTCGAAAGCCTTCTTTTAAGATCACGGTTTGATTTTCAACAAAGGACAAACTCAAATTATAGTTTTGGTTTCCAGATTTTGAAAATAATAGGTTGAAAATCCCCATTTATAATAAACATGCCCCCCAAAGCCTAGATCTTTTGATTTTACATATGTCTGAAATTCTATTTTTCCAATAGAATAAAACTACCACTTTCGAAAAGTGGTGTGTCTGTTGCTTTAGATTGCCCTTCTGATATTTGTGGGGCAATCTATAGATCGAATCAAGCTTTAAAATACATATATATTTTAAAAAGTCTTAAGTGACCTGCTCCTGATACCAATTGTAGGGAAACAGAAGAAGGGGGGGGGGGGGGGGTGACTAGTTTACAGTTAATTGGTCGTTTTTAAAACTTTACTTTAAAAAATTGGTAAATTCGAGTTATAAGTCAATTCAATCACTACTATAATCACAACTAAATATCTAATATAATGAACTAAGTAAACAATAACACTAAAGAGATAGAGAAAGAAACGATCAAACCAAGACACCAAGATTTATAGTGGTTCGGCAACGAAGCACCTCTTCGTTCCTACTCCACTCCCGTGTATCTCATCTGAGATTTCTCTATGTCTAAAAAGCACCCTTTTAGGCGGAGAGAAAAACGTTTACACGTCGCTTATCTTTTTTTCCGACACTAAGCTAGATGGTCGAGTCCTAATCTTAGCTAGAACCAATCTAGACTTCACAAAGTATTTATATACTCACAAAGATATTATTACCTTGGTGAACACATCCAAATCACCAATACACACAATTCACACGATTGATCTACACTCATCCAATTTACACAACAATACAAAGTAAATGTAATGAAGATATGTGATCTTTGAGGAGGAAGAGAGAGATCACTTGATAACAAATCGTATGTAGAAGAATACGATTGTTCTTCTCTTGCACTTGATTAGAAGAAGAAGAAGAGAGGAAGAAAGAATTAATCACTTGAAAACAAGATCAAGATATATTAGTGATCAAGATATGTGTTTTAGAAAGAAAGGAAGAAGAGAGAATAACAGATCTGAAAAAATTCGCGGCAAGAGGTTCTATTTTTCAGATGGGGTGACCCAGTATTTATAGGCACAAAAAGGAGCCGTTGTACTGACGGCGGTCCCTTATATATAAGGGGGCCGTCGTAGACTACACTCCCCTTTTTGTTTTTTTTGTGGGGAAGGTGTTATCTGTTTTAGAACCTTCCATTTTGGGGGGAAAAATCTGATTTCAAATTAAATAATTTAATAAAACATTTCTTTTATAAAAAATTATTTTGTGTTTATATTTTTGTAAAAATACTTTTGTAAAAATGTAAGGTTTAGGAAATAAAAATTATTTTCTTGATCACTAATCATGTTTAATGATTTATTTATCCATACCTTAAGTAATTTTACGATTAGTAATTTATAAACGTTTAATTTTATCGTAAACGTTTTCACATTTTGTTATTATCAAAACATCGAGCAGTCGAAAAATATAAATAACCTTTTTAGACATTATTTGTATTAACAGAGACATCTTACACTTGGATTGTGTTGTTTTTTCAAAATGTGTTTTGCATCCTTTTCCATATAGTTAGCAATTTTTTCCATAAGTAATCAAACTTACCCATCCTTTTTACGTATGCGTATTTTGTTATTTTATTTATTTATATACTTTCTGTTGGATTATGGTAGTCGAACTAGCACGAATATCTATACGATTATGTGATGCTATTGGGGGCACCCCGTTAATACCACGAAAGAACACATTTAATACTTCAGTTTTATAATAATACCAAGGATAGATATGACCAATAAACCTGAACCCAAGGACATTCCAAGGTGGGACGGTTTCTAAGTAGGATAAGTAGGTGTGTTTTGTTCGATTAAAGGATACTGAGAACCACAGGAAATAGGAGGTATTGTGATGTTTTTTTCGATACAACATGGATCTTTTCTTGTCTCCTAGTTCATCTCTACTAGGGATTGATGAGTATAAATACTCCTCACCCTTCATTCATTATACACGCCTCATAACTCCCAAAGACCTAAAACAGTTTTGATTCCTTGTTCTTTCACTTCTCAATATCCGAAGTTCGGAAACCCTATTAAGGGGTTGTATTGGGTTTTCGGTTGGACTTTCCCAAGCGATTCAACCTCTAAATCTTTTAAGGTTTTTGGTTCTTGTTCATCTCCTAGCTCGACGTGTTTGGCAAGTTCGTGGTTTGTAGATTAAAACCCTAAAAGGGTTTCAGGTTTTTGCTCTTATTCGGTTAAAGGGATTTTCGGTTAGATTAGGGTTTCTTAATAAACCCTAATTCGGTTCGTGTGGTTTTCGGTACCAACTCAAAGGGTGTTTTTTGGTATTCGGTTCGATTACAAAGGTTGTTGGTTCGTGAAGTTAAGCCTAGCAAGCTTAACGTGTTCGGTTGACGTGATTGTGTGAGCAACCGTAGAGGCGATTGTTTTAGTCGCTTAATTTGTTTTCTTGATCAATTGGCTAAAAGGTACGCGTTTCTATTTACCTTTTATTTTGTGTTAACCATATGCTATTACTAGATCCAAATCCGCTGCGTACTCGTAGTAACTTGGTTACTTAGATGTTAAATCCCAACAGTGGCATCACGAGCCAACTCGTTTTAGCTTTATGGGTTACACGTTTTTGTTTTAATTATACGCCTAGTTTACATGCCTATTATTAAAACATAGCCTATGATCTGCTGCGTTTGATATTTTATTTATGTTTTACTAGAAAAATATGACAATAATATTTAGATTCTTGCCATAAGATAAATAAAATAAGTAGACATTGATCTTGAAAACTATTAAAAGTTAATATAGGTTAAAAAGGAAAATTAAAAAAAACGTTAATTTTGCTGTTAATTCTTTTTAATTAATGTCTATTCCGGCTATAAGACCCACTCAATCACAATATGTGGTGAATGGGGAAATCTAGGCACTTTAGCAGAAAACCTAGTGAGGGTCTTATGGTTCTCCATTTGGGGGAAGACTGCGGAGGAGAAACTCGGGGATTTTATCTGCTAACTTGTATGCTTAATGTCATCTTTCAATTATGAATCATAGTATGCATGATTATTTAATGTCTAAATTGTTTACACGCCTAATTAAATATGCCATATGACTAAAAGATGATGTTAATATAGTCTATTAATTTTACACGCCTAATGCATGCTCATAGTGATCAACCATTTGTTACGTGGAAAACTGTTTTTGTGAAAATTAATAAGACTAAACTATTGAAACTTGTTTTTCATGAATTAAAAACTGGACGATATGGACTCATAAGAAGTACGACTCATCCACTAGAATAGACTATAAGAGAAGTTTAAGGCGGGTTGTTTTAGTTATTTCCTTACAAGGAAATAAGGGTTTTTAATACGCTCGCGGCTGAACCTGTTTCTCCGCTTCTTTGCGAGTTCGATTGGAGTTACCGTGAACCATGGCATGTCACTACAGTGTCATTATTAAAAGTTTTTAAATTAGTGTTACAAAGTTGTTTACATGCTTCTTTGTACACGTATTAACACATTTATGTGCATACCCCTTAGAAAATTTTAAGTTAATGCCATCCAATCGTAGAACACGTGCACTTGGTTTGAGTCTCTTGGTCAGACCCTGGACCCCTACCAATCCATGGTGAATTTCGTCTATTGGTCAGACCTTTGACGATTTTTACACGTTCTCGTTTGGTCGACTTAATTCGAGTCTCTTGGTCAGACCCTGGACCCGAGGCATAAGATGATACTAAAATGCATACTTACATTATTACATGCTTACTAATGTTTATGACAAGTTATCATAAATCTAAGAGTTAGCCTTGAAATGCAATTAACGCTCGATGCTTACCTCGTGCCCTACTTGTTTAATCTGGTCAGTCCTTGGGTATAATAGTGGGACTGCAAGTTGGAATATTAGTCTTAATTAGTAAATTAATTGGGTAGTTAATTTATTAAGTACTTTAATTATCGATAGAAAAATACTAATTGTTTGAACCTTTTATTGTAGATGACTACACAGTCGGAAACACGTCGGTATTCAGGAGTTTCTTCGCGAAACAAAAAACTCACTGGACCCAACTTCATTGATTGGTACAGACAACTACGTTTGGTACTTTCAACTGAAGACAAGGAAAATTACCTTGAGCATCCTATTCCTGCTGCACCAGTTGCACAACCTGGATAACAAGTTCCTCCTGAGGCCCTTGCAGCTCATGCTGCATGGGTTAAAGGGCAAAAGGAAGTTGTTGTGCTCATGCTGTTAACCATGGACCTAGATATCCAACGAAATCTAGCTCATCTTGGTGCTTATGACATGCTCCAGGAACTAAAAGCTATGTTTTCCAAACAAGCTGAACAGGAACTTCTGCAGACTGTGAGAGAATTTCATACTTGTAAGCAGGAGGAAGGTCAATCTGTTAGCTCTCATGTTCTAAAGATGAAGGGCTACATTGACAACTTGGAGCGACTCAGTCAACCAGTTGGTCAAAACCTTGCAGTGAGTCTTATCTTAGTCTCACTCAATAAGGATTTTGCCAACTTCGTGAAGAATTTTAATATGCACGGCATGGGGAAGACCGTGAATGAACTACATGCCATGCTTAAGCTGCATGAAGAAACGCTGCCAAAGAAAGATGCTAATCCTGCACTTCATGCAATACGAGCAGGAAGGGTTCAGAAAAACCAAAAAAATAAACCGCACAAAGCTGCTAAGAGGGGTCATGGTAAAGGTAAAGGCAAGATGGGTTATGCACCACGAACAATGCTCCATTTGTTCTAAACTATAGACTACTCACACCTAAAAGGATACCCAGCAATAGGGACGCGTTTTGCCAACAATTGGTCGATGTTAAGGCATGGAGTAAGGAACTGTCCCGTTGTATCTCGCCGAGTTGATGAAAAAAGAGAAGCCTATTCAGGAAGCTAGACTTCAGGTTTTTTTACCATAGAAACTCTAGGCTTCCCTAGTAAATCTTGGATTTATGCACTGGTGGTCGGTACTCATAATATTGTTTTACGATCAGGGATCTACGGGGAAGGTAAGGGAAGCTGATACCAGGGGCTTTGTTCTGTTAGTGGGCGATGGTCAATCGTGCAGCGTTGAAGCAATTGGAACTTATCATTTAGAGCTCCCTAGTGGATTAGTTATTGTCTTGAACAATTGTCATTATGCTCCCTCTATTACTAGAGGTGTTATTTCAGTTTCGCGTTTGTTTGACGATGGATTTATTAATCGTTTTGATGATAACAATGTTATTTCAGTTTCAAAGAATAATCTAGTTTATTTTATGGTTGTCCCCAAAACGGCGATGGATTTTTTGAATTGATATGTCTTGTTCTAATACAAAACTGATTGTTCTATCGTATGCAATTACTAATTAATAGAGTCCAAAATTATTTAGACTCTTCTCTCTTGTGGCATTCGTCTTGGACACATTAGCATGAACGCATTAAAAAGTAGCAAAAATGATGGACTTCTTAATTCTATTGACATTGAGTCATTAGAAAGGTGTGTTTCATGCTTGTCTGGTAAGATGGCAAGAAAACCCTATTCACATCAAGTGGAAAGGGCTAAAGATCTACTTGGACTAATACACACCGATGTATGTGGCCCATTTAGAATTGTGTCAAGACAAGGAGCCAGCTACTTCGTCACTTTTACTGACGACTTCAGTCGTTATGGTTATGTTTACTTGCTGAAACATAAACATGAAGTGTTTGAAACCTTTAAGGTATTTCAAAAGGAAGTAGAAAAAACATCACGGAAAAGACTCATTTAAGTCACTACGTTCTGATCGTTGAGGGTGTAATATATGAGTCAAGAGTTTTTGGATCATCTAAAGGAGCATGGGATTATTGCCCATCGCACTCCTCCCTACACGGCCTCAAACAATGGCGTGTCAGGTGGAGAAATCAACATGCTAGAACAGGGTTCGATCCATGATGAGTCAAACTACTCTACCAAAGTCCTTTTGGGATTATGCCCTTGAGACTGCTGCACGCATTCTCAACATGGTTCCAACTAAGAAGGTTGATAAGACACCATAGGAAATATGGCATGGGCAAGCCCCTAAGCTGTCTTACTTAAGAGTCTGGGGTTGTGAGGCATTTGTTAAGCATGATACACTTACCAAACCTGACAAGCATGATACACTTACCAAACCTGACAAACGTTTAATTTTATCGTAAACGTTTTCACATTTTGTTATTATCAAAACATCGAGAGGTCGAAAAATATAAATAACGTTTTTAGACATTATTTGTATTAACAGAGACATCTTAGACTTGGATTGTGTTGTTTTTTCAAAATGTGTTTTGCATCCTTTTCCATATAGTTAGCAATTTTTTCCATAAGTAATCAAACTTACCCATCCTTTTTACGTACGCGTATTTTGTTATTTTATTTATTTATATACTTTCTGTTGGATTATGGTAGTCGAACTAGCACGAATACATTACGAATATGTGAGCCTATTGGGGGCACACACGTTAATACACGAAGAACACGTTTAATACTTCACGTTTATAATAAACCAAGGACTAGAATGAACAAAACCCGAACCCCAAGGAC
Source organism: Tanacetum coccineum (assembly GCA_026074375.1). Taxonomy (NCBI): domain Eukaryota; kingdom Viridiplantae; phylum Streptophyta; class Magnoliopsida; order Asterales; family Asteraceae; genus Tanacetum; species Tanacetum coccineum. Next base: position 13,319 of record BQNB010155555.1, read on the forward strand.
ATACCAAGGTGGCCGGTTCCTAAGTAGGATTAAGTAGGGGTGTTTGTTCGATTAAAGGATAAGGAGAACAAGGAAAAGGAGGTATTGTGATGAAACAAGGACTTGTCTCCTAGTTCATCTCTACTAGGGCTTGATGAGTATAAATACTCCTCACCCCTCATTCATTCAACACGCCTCATAACTTCAAAAGAACCTCAAACAGTTTTGATTCTCCTGTTCATTCTTTCTTAGCCGAAATTCATCAAAACCCTAAAAGGGTTGTTTGGTTTTCGGTTGTTCTATTCCCAAGCCGAATTCAACCTAAAGTCTTTTAAGGTTTTCGGTTCTTGTTCATCTCCTAGCTCGACGTGTTTGGCAAGTTCGTGGTTTGTAGATTAAAACCCTAAAAGGGTTTCGGGTTTTTGCTCTTATTCGGTCCAAGGGATTTTCGGTTCAATTAGGGTTTCTTAATAAACCCTAATTCGGTTCGTGTGGTTTTCGGTACCAACTCAAAGGGTGTTTTTTGGTATTCGGTTCGATTACAAAGGTTGTTAGTTTATGAAGTTAAGCCTAGCAAGCTTAACGTGTTCGGTTGACGTGATTGTGTGAGCAACCGTAGAGGCGATTGTTTTAGTCGCTTAATTCGTTTTCTTGATCATTGGCTAAAAGGTACGCGTTTTCTATTTACCTTTTATTTTGTGTTAACCATATGCTATTACTAGATCAATCCGCTGCGTACTCGTAGTAACTTGTTTACTTAGATATTAAATCCCAACACTTTCTATATCCAATATGCATATGTCAAATTGTTTGCGATAAATATCGGCCAATTATATGTCGACAACTGAATCAACATGTCTTTGGGTTGCTGCGGATTTTGTTCATCAAAACAGAAAAAAACTACAATATGTGCTTAACCAACAATAATTATGCAAACTTGTGTTTTAATTTGCTTATATAATTATTAGTTTGATTACACATATGTTTAATTTGTGCAGACTTTGTTCATACTCATGTGTTTATCTCTAATGTTTAATTTTGTAATGCTCAAGTCATTATCTATTTTTGGTACCTCTCTTTAAAATACCCGTGAATTTAACGAGTCTTTTAGCTAGTATATAAATATAAAACTGAAATGGTGCGAGGCGTTTCTGATGGGTTTATATTTGTTGTGTTTTTGTGTTCACATATAGTTCTTTTTTTCTAAATCAACACATCTAAATTAATAACAGAGTAAGTGGATAGCAGTTTCAATTTTTAAATTCTAGCATTAATATAGACAGATATTACAAGTTAATAAGTGTTCGATGTTAACTTTCCAGCAAATTATTTCAATACCTAGTTACAAGTTTAGTGGTTTACTTTTCATTATGGCAGGAATTGCTTACATATTCACTAAAAATTTGAGTATTTACATATTTCTCAAAAACATAAGTTTTCAATGATGCATGATGTACAATGCAAGTTAAGCATGTTTTGAGTATATATGCAAATATGCTGGTATATATGTAATTGCCCCTTTCTTTATAAGTATGGTTAGAGGTGCAAACAAGCCAAGCTTTTATCAAGCAACTCGAGCTCGAGCTTGAGCTTGACTGAATCAAATCGAGCTTTTATCGAGCTCAAGCCCGAGCCGAGCCTAATAAACCAACTCGAAACACATAACGAGCCAAGTTTGAGCTTTTAATACCTCGAGCTCGAGCTTTTATCGAGCTTTTCGAGCCTTCAAGTACATGTATAAAAAATTTAAGTCTAGCAATATTCATCGCACGCAACAAATGCCGCATGTAGTAAACATACTAGACTGGGGGGACTTGATGACGTATAGTACGTATAACAGGCCTCTGGGCCTGGACTGTACTAACCACATGTGGACCCTGGCCTTGGCCCGGATATGGCAACATTAATCAGCATTAATGTGATTAGTCAACATTAATCAGCATTTAATGTGATTAGTCAACATCCAATCAACATTAATGTGATTAGTCACCTATAAAAGGGGGTCCTCTGACACCCCAAAAGGTATGATCTTCTCACCTTTCTCAATACACACACATACCTCTCATAACATGTGTTCTTACTCTC
>BQNB010155556.1:0-15382 GCA_026074375.1 Tanacetum coccineum
GTAATTTTTATTTAACAACAATTTAATTCCTTTTCCTAATCATTAACCATGGGTTTTACGTGAATGAAGATGTAATCGAGCGTGCCTATCTATTCCATCGTTACAGTCATGTATGCATGTCTCAGCTGCCTTGGTGGTTTATTACTATTGGTGAAAGTTAGAAGATCCATACCCTATATTACTTTACTATTCCTACTCTTTAGCTTATTCGAGGTAGGAGTGAGCAGTCACATATGTCTATCCTATCGTTATGGGTGTGTATGTGTAGTCTTTGTCGCCCTCCTAGAATATTGGTATCGATAAAGATTAGTTAGAGTAATCAACCTTAAGCCTTCTCATATAAACCCATATTTACCTTTATAAACTTGTTACTCCTTAGCTTTAGCGGTGGAGATGTGTTTCCTTGCCAAGCTTATGATAGAATACTCGTCACGACCGAGCAATTGAGCGAATTAGTTACATGCTAACACATAGATTAGTTAAGTGATTTGAGTGTTTTCATCTTCCTATTTCGTGAGGTGTTTGGTTGTGTACTTGTAATAGATCAAATAAATGCTTTAACGGAAAATATCCTTAGAGATACATTTTTATAAACTTCTAAAGGCTACTTGAGGACAAGTAGGATTCAAGTTGGGGGATATTTGATGACATCAAATAACGTCTATTTTATAACATCATTTATCCCATGTATTTAACCTATTTTATATAATTATTTCAAAGAATTGTTACTTAATCGTTTATATTTAAGAATTGCAGTAATTACAGAGTACTTGGTGAATCTTAGCAAAAGGCGCGCATTTTGGAGCTTAAATGAAGATATTTTGAAGATTACTATTCTGAAGATCAATACGCCGTATCCAGAAGAAGTCAATACGCCGTATTGAAGATATAGTATGTGAATATTTTAGAAGATATCAAACGTGGTCCCTACTCCAAGAAACTCCAATACGCCGTATCCAATCCCTTAGATACGCCGTATCGAACCGACTTCCAGACCCTATAAATACAAAACTCAAAAACGAGTTTTAAGTGTGCTAAATCATATTCTCGATACATAAACCATAAAAGCCAATTTTTAGAGGAGAAAAAGAGCAGAAGAGGTCTTGCAATGCATTCCAATCCATAGAAGACAACGTATAATTTCTTATACTTTTGTAATCGTTCAGTTTTTGGTATCATTCATTAACTCAGTTAGTTTACCTTGGCTAAAACAATTACTCTTGTATTAATTATGATGTTTGAAGGCTAATACCTTTAGGTATTAGCCATTATTATGAAGATCTGAATGTTTGGTTTTGTTTATATCTCGATTGCTTAATTTATCGTTGCATGCTTGTTTATGTTTATCAATTTATACTTGTTTACGTGCTTTTGTATGCGACCTATCATTCAACTGGATCTAGTGATACAAACCAAGTAATCTAGATGCCGGGATAGCTCTCCATATAGTAGTTTATACATCTAGAATCATAGGATCACAAGTATTGTCCTTCTAAAATCGTGCTAAGGATACGCTTCTGGCTTAACTAGTTAACGGAAATTGCCTTTGGTTTATTAAACATGTTGACTAGTAGGTGAATCTAGATAATTCAACAAATAATGTTCTGATTCCATTGGATAGTTGGACAAGTGGACTACTAGTGTATAAATTACCATTAAGCAGTAAGTGGGTAAAGTCTCTATGAGCTAGGGTTTAACAAGATCACCATTGCTTTAATCCCTAAGATAGATTATAATCAGGTAATAAGGATGCTTTATGCGGATGCTTTAATTGTGACAGAATTAATGTGTCTAGGTCTTAGGATGAAGTCCCGCCTAAGTCTAAGAATGATATGCCTCTTCGAGATAAGTAATCATTGCACTGAATAAACAAACCAACGTTCTAATCGGATTAATGATGGCTAATACAGTTTTCTATCATAAGGCTCGACCGCTCTTTTATCTTCTGTTAATTTGCTTGCGTGGGTTAAAGTGTCTTGAATTGATTGTAGTCACCAACCAAACTCGTGCCAGTCTCTCAGGCTGAAACCCCCCTTTTACCTGTTAGAATTAGGATTAGAACTAACATAGGATTAGCATAGGTTTGACTTAGATTAGAATTAACATAGATTAGATAACCAAAATATAAATAAATTGAGAGATTTAACCTCGCTTTAAGTGTTTGACACCCTACTTACCACGAATCTACCACCGACCGGGTACACTGCCCGTTAAAGTGTTGTTTTTGGTTAAGTCGGCAAAATATAAATTTAAAACTTGAACTATCATAAATAAACACCACACAACGACACATCAGCAGTGCACGATCATGGAATATGCAAAGACGATTTGGAATGATTTGTGTTTGGATGTCACAAGAATGATTTGGCGCTAAAACGATATAAAATAAAGCAAAAGACATAAAAATAGCTAAGAGAATAAGATAGGACAAGAATTAGCTAGGAAAGGCAAAAAAAAAACACTTTAAAACTTTTACACTAAGGCACAAATAAGCTCCAATTAGCTTAAGGCAGACAAATAAGCTAAGCTAAATCGAAATAAGCAAATTAAGCATGCAAATAAGCTAAATTAAACAAGAAACACAGCAGTACTAACAATAGTACTAACAGTTTTAACTACCAGTACTAACTTTGAGTTAGTACTGCTAGGCTAAAGTTAGTGCTGTTAGCTTAAGTTAATACTGCTAGGCTTATAAAACATAAAGAAGCAAGAAGTAAGCAAACAAGCTAAAACAGAAGTTAACCTAACCTTAATAAGCACTTAGTAATATAAATAAGCAACTAGAATAAACTAAAATAACAAATAAGCTAAAAATGAACAAACAGTACTAACAATTTTAACTGACAGTACTAACTTAAGTTAGTACTGCTAGTGTAAGTTAATACTGGTAACTGAGTTAGTACTGTTACCTTTAAAATTCTAGAAAATGAACTAGCAGTACTAACTTGGAGTTAGTACTGGTAGTGTTAAGTTAATGCTGTTCTAAAAATGAACTAGCAGTACTAACTTAGAGTTAGTACTGTTAGTGTGAAGTTAGTACTGTCCTAAAAATGAACTAGCAGTACTAACTTAGAGTATAGTACTGTTGTTCAAAAGTTCCTTTAATCTTTTCAAAATATTCATTTTTTTTTCAAACTTATTAAAACCGATTATCAAATTAACAAAGTAAAAGTACTTTAAGCCTATTTTCAATCCATAATAAGCATTTAAATAAGCATGAATTAGTCTAGCAGTATAAACTTAAAACTAACGTGTATCAAATAAACTGAGCAGTTCTGCAATAGATAAGAACTGTAAGAAAAAGAGAGACTTACTACACCTTGCTCAAAACAGGGTCAAACAACACATCTACAAGCTCGAGCTGTATATATTAAACAAAGCTAGTGTAGTACATAAGCCATCCATACTGGCTTATCATCCATAACATAAGCTGAGGTATATTTGAGAGTGATTGTTGTGATATTCTCTTAACTACTTAGCTTTTTAAGTTCACTTAGTTAAAACAGTTTGTAAACAAGCTTGTTATTGAGAGGCTTTTGAACATTAAAAAACTCAAATTCAGAAACATAACACTTGGGATTATAAAGTGACTTTAAAAACTTAAACTTGCATTAAAACTTGGAAATGTTACAAAGCTGAAGGCAAAAGCTGTAAATGACTGAAAATAAGCTTAAGTTAAATTAAAAACTAAAAATTAACTAGATAAAACTAAGATTTTTTATGATTTACAAGAAGCTCTATATATATAGCCGAAGTATTGGACTTCCATCTTGTGCTTCTTTGGAGAGATAAAACCAAGTGTGCTAGTTGTGTGAGGAGAGACCAAAGCAAATCCCAGCCTTTGATTTCATTTGTGCTTCTTTGGAACAATCTCAGCCTCGGAAGTGCTTTGGGAATGGAGAGGGATTTCCAACATGGACTTTATAAAGCTGGGGACTGGGTGTAGTGTAGGGTGTGAGTGATTTTGAGAAGAAGTATGGGAGCAAAAAACGGGTGTGGCTGAGTTTTGGGTATTCGGCAGGGAAGAGTGGGAATGAAAAGGTATACATAGTTGGGCCATCTGTGACCAGAGAGAGTGTTTGAAGATGAATTAAGGAATGTTTGGTTTGTGTAAAAGAAAGGACCCTCCCCTACTTGTCTTGGATTACTCTCTTTCACCATTCTTCTTCCTTTCTTAAATGAAGTTTCCCAATTTGGCAATAAACAGCCCCTGAGGTTATATGATTAATATAACTTAGGGGTTTGGATTTTTGACCCCTCAAGTTATATTTTTTCTTTGCTTTTTCTTCTCGAAGTAGACTTTACTTTGATTGGCCTTCGTCTCACCACACTTTTCCATCACGTGTCCTTTTTTGTAGCTTTTTGATTGGGTTTTCCGTCTTTTTGTGAGGATATCCGTTCCTGCACAACTTAATTAGCAAAACAAGCATTTATTTGGCATATTTTGAGTCCGGTTTTTGGTTATGTAGCTCGTTTTAAAGATACAAGATATGGTGTAATTAAGAACATATTCGTGTTCGACACCCACTTACCTCGAATCTACCCACACGAACCGGGTCACAGCTGCCCCAGTTAAAACTGTTGTTTTTTGGTTAAGTCGCGTCAAAATTATAAATTTTAAACTTGAACTATCTAATAAACACACACATACGAACCTTCAGCAGTGCTCGTTCCAGTTTATAGGTGATATTTGCATTTGTTGCAAAAAGGTAAAGTTCCAGCACACTCCTTCTTTTCATTAGGCCCAGCAGTATAAGCCCTAGCTACATTTTGTCTCTTGTAAGGAAGTTGCTGAACATGGTCATCCCTTTGGTCGTTATCCATTCTTCTTTTATTGTCAGTTTGCTTAGCATCATACGCACGAACCTTCTGGTCCATTAAACTGGTTGCCAACTCAATTGCTTCTTGGAGCATCTTTGGACTACCTGACATCATATTCCCTTGAATACTATCAGGAAGACCTCCAACATACTTCTCCACTTTATCAGATTCATTAGGAACCATTCTTGAACACAATAAAACCAATTCTTAAAAACGGTGTGTATAGCTCACAACATCAGTACCCTTTACTGTCAAGTTCCACAACTCAATTTCCAACTTCTTAATTTTGCTCCTCGGACATTAAGCTTCAGTCATCATCTTCATCAAGTTCTTCCATGGCATCTTATAGGCTGCATCATGTCCAATAGTCCTAACATGGAAGTTCCACCATGTTAGTGCACTACTTAACAAGGTGCAAGTGGCATACTTCACTTGACATTCAATAACACGTTACTGATATGGAACACAAATTCCATCTTTTCAAACCTGTGGGCTAATCCTACAGCCCTTTCAGTTCCCTTAAAGTTAAGAGGTTGAAAATTTAAGAATTCTTTATACGTGTTGTACGTGCAGTGTGCAAGGCCTTCTACTGCCATCTCCTGAGTCATGACTTCCATTTCTATTGTCGTTTCCATTTCCATTCCCGTTTCCGCTATTTCGATTCGCCTCATAGGTCAACAACGCGTCAGCTACGCGTTGGGTTATTAGTTGATAAATAGCGGATGCACTCATACCGTTTCTCTTTGGTGGCATTTTCTTCAAAATCAGAGGAGTAAAAATAAAATTAGTCTAGTTCTAAAAGTCGCTTCAAAGATGAAATGTTACGAGGTGACAAGTGAAAGTCTTGTTACAATTAATCGGCATGATTTTAGCGATGGATCACAAGATGGCGTAGGTGTTTCAATAGTTATGAGGCGGTGTTCAACTCGATGTTAAATGATAAGATCTCTAGTGGAATCGGCGGACTGTGACAAGTTTCAATGTTATGTAAACGGTATTATGTAAAGTCATGAAAAAAATTTAAAGACCATCATGTCGCTCACGATGTCTTGATAAAAGTCTAGGGACCATTGTGTCACTCAAAATGTCTTGGGGAGAGTTTAGAGACCATTGTGTCACTCACAATGTCTTGGGAAAAGTTCTAGTATTTATATAAATAACTTTTTATATAAGGCAATTGTAAAAACATATAAGGCAATGTAAATGCACATATAAGGCAATGTGTAAAAATGTACGTAAGGGAAAATAAACACAAGTGTAAGTCATGTAAGCAAGTAGCGTGTATGCATATGAAAAAGTTTTATGATGCAATGTTCATGAAAACAATTATAGTCTAGGTAAAATATGCAACCTAGTTATCATAACCTTGGCTCTGATACCAATCTGTAACACTCCCAAAATATGTCGCAGCGGAAAGGTAATTGGGAGCGTTACTTAATAATATAAAACCACAAGATACAAGTGAACGACCTCTATATGAGTCGTTTAAAAGATATCCTCGTTGATACAATTGAAATAAATAAGTTTTTGACAAGTGGTCTTGTGAGTTTGCATCACAAGATTTCATAGTTTCTAATACAACGAGGACGGTTTAATAAGAGAAAATCCATGAAAAATAGTCTTTGATGAATGAAGACCCAATGCATTTCAAATACTCCATAATGGGTTTAGCACCTAAGAATACATGCTTAAAATGTCAACATAAAGTTGGTGAGTTCATATGTTTAAGTAAATAGTAATTGTGGACCACAAGATTTAAGTTGTATGTAACACATATAATGCAAAATAAATTTGTAATTTGATTGCACTAAGCTCATGACACCAAAACGAAGACATTGTATAAACATAATTGCCTGTTGAGAGGATCCAACCTGAGACCCTCTAGACTTTGATATTGTATACGCCCGTTGGCCTTGTAGGGGGCCAATCCTGGACGGGGATGTCAATCCTAATAGATCTATTTATAACACACGCGCTTACATAAGGTAATTAACAGTTCACGATGATGGACGTTGAGGGTTGTCGGTACTTAGGCCCATCAATGATCATTGTAAAAATTGTAAAGTATTGTACTTGCGTCCTATTGTAAAAACAAGCAATGTATCTCACATCGAGATTTGTAAAGTAATTGTAAAACAAGTGAAAGCATGGCTATAAACTCACCTCGAGTAATTGTAATATTGGTAATGAAAAGGTAAGCACGAAAAATGATGCACGAAAACTCTAAGCGCAACTTAATGAAATAGAGGTGATAGTGCATAATAAAACCCTAATGTGAAAACCCTAATTATACAATCATAAACCTAAGCTTTTCAATACTAATACCCAAGACTTGAATACCCTTGACTTCCTTCCTTGCTGCTGTCGAATATTATGAGAGAAAAGGGAGTGAGTAGTTTTTGTTTTTGTGTGAGAAGTGAAGGTGATTAAGGATGCTATTTATAAGACAAAATGGGATGTTGATGGGGAGTGGGTGGTTAAGGGGGAGTGGATGGTTACTTAATGATGCTTTATTTTCTTTTAATTATTATTTGCCAAGTTTTAAATTTATAAATCTCGTCTACCGATTCACGCACTAACGGGCAGAGAAACCGGTCGTATATAGTGCAAGTATTGGTAAATCTGAGGTCGTTCCCAAGAGCTAAGTGTAAATAGTTTTAATTTGATTGTGTCATGGTTTTAAAAATGGTTTTGATTGATTTAAAGACTTAACAGAAAATAAATTGATATGAAGACAGTAGGAAGAAAGGCGTGCTAACCTAGTTATTTCATCACTTATTATATGAAGTCCATTTCCTGTCCAATGTCTAATTATCCTTTTATTAGTGGTTCTAATATCAACAAACCTGAATTGGCATTTGAGGTCTTCTCTATACTTCTTGTGATCCTGAATCCCCCGCAAGTCATAAAGGTAGGGCATCCAAGTTGCAGTGATTAAACCCCAACTATCCCAAAGACCTGTCTATAACCTAGATAGATTATTAACCCTCTCTAAAAGAGTTCTTGCACTTTTTAAGTGTTTAATGTGATAGAGGCGGTAATTTGATAAATTATTACACTAGGGATAGATGTTAACCTACCCTAGTACCCTGTTAACCCCATGTTCAACTAGTCCACCTAATAACAGAACTAACAGGATCCAAACTACCCTTAAAACTACCAAAGCTCAAGGATCAAATGACAGACTAAAGGATATCTAATAAACCAACAATTAGACAGGGAACATTCAGCATAACAATAGTAAATTCATAACCAGACCAGCACTAGAAGTGCTTAGCAGCTCATGGTAACAGTAGAGAAAGAGGAAATGAAAGTAATCGTGGATTGAATCATCATTAGTCTTACAGTATGGGTTTTTGAACGATTAAATACAAAAAATAGGTAAAGTGACTTCTCCCTTGGAGTTCTGGTGGAATGCTTTGGGTCTTGAAGGCTTGGTTTACCCCTTGGTACTGTACTGTGAGTGGTGAAGGGTGAGTGATGCTGATAGTGCTGAATGAGGGCTCTATTTATAAGTATCAAATGTGTTACGGTGTAACAGTTATGTATACGTTACGTCGTAACAATGCTGATGTGGTTTCAATTTCTCCAGGCTTAATTTGTGTTACAGAGTAACCGTATCACCATGGTTACGTCATAACGCTGACTAGGATACCCAATCATTCTTCAATGTACATGTCACGGCGTAAAGGTGATGGAGTGGTTACGCCGTAATGCCTAATGCTGACTCATCTCTTCTTTAATCTTGATTATAGCGTAACTCCTGCGGGGAGGTTACGCCATAAAAGCCTTGGGTGCCCTTAATTTATTGAATTCCACATCCAAATCCCGTGTCTTTTGCTCCAATGCTTTCTATTGAGATGTTCTATCATAATACAATATTTATAATATTTTCTCAGTTCTAAAGAAATGGCAGTTTTTATAAAACTATTTTTGTAAAAACACTTTTATATATTTAATTATCGTAAACTCGTAAAATTCATAACTTCTTCGTTATAGCTCGGTTTTTCAACTTTTTTATATGCACGGAATCCTCATGAAGAGTATTATTTATTATAGTAGGTATTATATTTTATAAGATTTTGAATCTAAACAGAATCATTAAAACAGTTAGCATTTTTACATATGTAAATTATAATTAGTTTTATAAATTATTACTTGATTAATTTGTACAAGTCCTCTAAATTACTTTATACCATATGTCTTAAATATTTTTGGGTCCTCATATTTATGTTCATAACTCTTGTTTAAGTACCAAGTCCTCAAGATAATTTATATATAACTTTTGTAATTAAACTTTCAACAAATAAATTTATAAACTAAATATATATTTTATCTAAAACTTATATAAAGTGTATCCTTGCATTTTAAACATTATTTCACCATAAATTAATATAGGTTCAAATCAAATACATGCTTGTAATATTTTATAAACCATAAAAACAAACCCTAGGTGGTGATTAACATAATAACAAGTATATAAATTATGTAAATGAATAATTAGAAAGTTTAGGGTTTAAGTAGACCTTAGAAGAGTGTAGGATGATGAAGAACACAATGTAACACCCCCAAATTGGGTCGCAGTGAAATATGGGTTGGGGTGGTACTTCATAGATCAATAACACAAGATATATAAAAGAATGACCATTAAAATAGCTTTTAAACTGTTACATGGATTAACATTTTGTTGTTACAAAAGCCCGAAGCTTCACTGGTTCATTGGTTCAAAATACATAGTTTTCTAGCCATAACAGATATTCAAATGTAAAGCGACAAAATCTTTATGATGACATACAATCTAAAAACCACCAATGTATCCCTTGCACCTCGTACCTTATTGATCCCCTGAAAAACATTGCTTAAAACGTCAACACATTGTTGAGTGAATTCATAGGTTTATAAAATGTATAGTGTAGGACCGCAAGATTTCCCTATGATAATGCAACAGATGCAAACATCATAAAATGTAATTACGTTTTCCTAGCTCATTGACCTGAAGGTCGAATGTATGAAATGCAATATAAATGCAACATTGCTGTGCATGATGTTTAACCCGCAACATCCTACGTCCGACATGGTATACGTTCATTGTTGGCAAAACCGGACCACAGTGAGCAGACTCACCCGACGGGATGTCAATCCAATAGATCTTTTATAATATTCGCGCTCACAATAGTAATTGACAGTTCATGATAATGGGCTCAGATGGGTTATCCTACTTAGGCAAACACGTAATCGTAATGTGAAATGTCCACTTGCGTCCAATTGTAAAAAATGCATATGTTTCTCACCTCAAAACTTGTAAATCATTAATATGTAAAACGTGGGGCTATGAACTCACCTTGAGTATGTTAATCAAATCAACAGGAAAATGTGTCACGGAAATTGACGGATTGCAACCTAATCTAATATAGGTGTTAAGTCACTAAGCCACTTTGATTTTAAATACTATCATATACAATTCTATATAGCTACATTACCATCTAATTGCGTTTATTGTGAAAATCGTATTTATAAAGTTAAAACGTTTATAAATAGTTCATTAGTAAAAACGACGTAACTTTATCGTTTTAAGCCCGTTTCTTACGTTTCTTACATCCACGCTTTCGTATTAAGACGAGTTATCAAAATATTATATTTTCATATTTTTGAAAAACCTACTGATGATACAGTTTATTTTTTATTTTCATGACAGTTTATAACTTATTTTTATAGCTGTTGTTATCGTAAAACCCGTAAATAACGTATTTTATTCGTTATAGCTTTGTTTTTAGCGATTCTTTCGAGCTCGTCTTTGTTATTAAAAGTTATATTATATTAATGGTGTTTTCAAAATGTTCATGTCTGAGATGAACAGTAATTTTATAAAAATAGTTTTATAAAAGTATTTTTATACATTTAAGTATATAAACTCGCGTAATTCATAACTCCTTCGTTATTGATCAAAAAAATTACTTTTTATTGTTTGGAATCCTAAATACTATGTGTGATTTGAGAAAAAATAATAAAATTTTTTATCAGAAGTTTTTAGAAATTGTTTTTATTAAATTTCTTTTTTATAAGTGTGTAATATTAACATTATAACTCGTAAACTACATATCTTCTTCGTTATTAATCTGTTTTTTGAGTTTCTTACCTTTTTGGAATCGTCATGAGACGTACTATTTTATAAAAACATAAATTAAATTGTTTTTATGGTGTCGATTAAAACAGTAATGTCTTGATGTTTTTCATAAAAGCATGTTTAGGCTTGATTTTATAACTTTCTTGTTTAGCCACTTTGTTACAAATCCTTTACAACACTATATAACACATGTATTACATTACTAGGGTCCTTAAGTCTATCATGGTCTAAAAAATGTCCAAGAATCAAGTCCTTAACTAAAACTTTTTAAAATCATAAATCCAATAAGTAATTTTTAGATTAAATAGTTTATCCTTATACTTTTTATACTGAAACACATGTACAATATTATTAACCCCATTAAACATAATATTACCAACCGCAATCACATATGTAAAAGTTCACAAAATGATCTAAGTATAAAATCCATTTTACCCCTCCCCCCCCCCAATGTTCAAAAGTATCTAATTGTGATTTTTACTACATAGAATTTTCTTTACATAAAATGATAAATGATAAAGAAGTAAAGAGTTTTTAGATAACCTTATGATGATGTAATATGGTAGACCACAATATCTAAACCCTTGTTTAGATATAAAACCAAAGCTTTCAAGCTTAGAATCCCAACCACCATTACACCCCCCTCAACCTCATCAACCATTCCTCCCGAAAACCTTAATCACAATGAACCCATTCTTTCTTTTTCCTTGCTAAACCCTCTTTATCAACCAACCAAGCCTCCAAACCTTCTTGGATCACCTTAGATATGATCTTAGTTTACTTGTATAAGTGGTAAAATAAGTTGTATGAATTATTTGTGGGAGTTGGGTGTTTGCCGTGGCTAAATAACAGAAAGGAGAGAAAAATAGTTGATTTTCTTAAGTGTTATAAGAGTATGTATGTTATTACTTGTAATGCATGAGAGATATATACACTAGAGGCTATGGTCAGGGTGTATAAAAATTCTAAATGTCATAAGTGGGGGGGGGTTTTGGACGGCAAACACATGGAGTAAAACAAGGTGACTAGTGGTCAAAACTACTAGTCATGAGCTAGTTTCTTACTAACCCTTGAAAATGTACAAGCCCTAGTTATTACTTGTGTTTCCATATCCCTTAATGTGTATGTTATCCCATGAAATCAAGGATGGAAGTGACTAATATCCTGACGAGAAAAATGGAAAGTATTCACAAGTATTTCTTGTAAGGAAATATTGTAGTTTCATTTATTAAAGTGTATAACTTGAAATTTAAATGTCTTGGTTGGTTCCTTTAATAATGGGACATCCCCATATATAAATGTGGGTAAAGTTTTATAAAATTTTGGTATTAGGTATAAACATAGGTATTTGTTGAAGCGTAGATTAATTTTGGTGGTTCCGAGAATACCTAAATACAATTTATCGCGAAACGTAAACGCTTAACCGACAAAATAAATTGTGCAAAGTTTAATAATTATCCTCTAAATAATTATCTAACACTTGCTTGACGTAAACATTTACTTGTTTGATTCCTGTTTATGTTGAATGATCATTTTTAGCTTATGCGATTTAACTTAACTTTTCGATTTAAAAGAAAACGCGTACAATACTAAAAATACATAGTGAATTTATTGACGTCGTAAATGACCCTAAAACACGGGGTGTTATAGACTCCCCCCGTTAAGTGAGCCTTGTCCTCAAGGCTTAAGATGTGGCACTTGACGATGGTGCAGTCTTTGTGAAGAGGTGTGGATATTTTTTCCTGAATTGATCTTTGCGTTCCCATGTAAACTTAGGGCCTCGCCTAGAGTTCCATCGAACCTTGACAATTGGGACACGGCTTCGCCTCAACTGTTTGACTTTACGATCCATGATTTTGACCGGTTCCTCGACGAATTGAAGCTTGTAATCAAAATGAAGTCCATCCAACGGAACGACTAATGGTTTGTCGGCATAACACTTTTTCAGGTTGGATACATGAAACCTATTATGAACCCTACTCAGCTCTTGCGGAAGCTTAAGCTTGTAAGCAACGGATCCAACCTATTCCAACACTTTGAAAGGTCCAACATATATGGGGTTTAACTTCCCCCGTTTGCCAAAACATACTACCCTTTCCAAGGAAAAACTTTAAGCATAACTTTATCTCCAACCTGAAATTCCATCGGCTTACGCTTTAAATTAGCGTAACTCTTTTGTCTATCACGGGCGGCTTGCATTCTTTGTTTGATATGGATGATCTTCTCGGTTGTTTCTTGAACTATCTCTGGACCGGTGAGTTGCACTTGTCCAACCTCGACCTAACACACAGGTAAATGATACTTTTGACCGTAAAGTGCTTCAAATGGTAAAAGGAAATTACATTTAGTAAACAATAAGCTAAAAACAGTTTTAAAGAAAAATTTAATAAGCTAAAATATAAAAATCTATCTAATTCGCTCCCTCCTTCTGTGTGTGAGGAAGCTTGCTATTTATAGCCAAAGAAGAAAGTTCCAGGTCTTGAAGTTGGTTAGACGCTCCCTCTAATCCTGATCAATCATTCATCTCTAATCATTGGATACCAATCTTTCACCGTTGGATCAAATAAGTGAGCACACGGATTGCCAGCGTGGCAATCCGTGTGTCAGAGTACTTGTGCTTCTTTAGCAAAGGATTTAGTGTAAAATCCTACTTCCATATGTGCTTCTTTAGGATTCCACGTGTCCTCCTTTGTTTGTTTGGACCAATAGAAGGGTTTGGTAACGTCTAACTTTGCCAGCTCATAGCTTAGTACTCGAATCTTGATGCCGCATTATCAATTTGAATTAACCCTTTGATTTTGACGGGTAATTGATTGAAGAAGATGATGAGCAGTAAAAAGGGACTCGCGCCCTTTTTAACTGTATTTGAACGTTGGGTAAGTTTGACCAAGGGGGAATGGGCTTTGACTAGGGCTCAGGGTTTATTTTAAAAAGGAATTGGGCCGGGTGTTTAAGGTTTTAATATAAAGGGATAACGACTGTTATCTCTTTATTATAAAGGAGATAACGGTGTTAGGGTTTTAGGGTTATTTTTGAATTTGATTTAACATCAAGGGTATTTGTGTTATTTTCAAGGGTTTTGTCTTCTTATGATTGACCAATGTTGACCAAGAGTTGACTTTTGAAGACCTTTAATAGAAAACTTCCATCTCTTGTATACTCTTCCTTTCACGTGTCCGTGTTTGTCCAGTTTTTGACCGTTTTCTTGTGCTTTTTGCAATATCCGTACCTACACATCACAAATGACAAAACAAGAGATACACAAATACAAGCATATTTTTGCACATTTTGATCATTTAAGGGCCATTTTGGCTATAATAAAGATATGTGATTTCTCACATATCAGTAACCAACTCTTGCCATTGAAGCATAGAGTTCCATCCGAACGGGGTTCCAACTTTTCCTTTCTGAATTTCTCTGGATCCTTAGAATTTTCAAGCAACATACCTCCAACATCTTCGTTCTTGATGTTCTTTAGTTTCCGTGCTTCAGTCTGAGCATCCATAATTTGTTTGGGGAGATTCAAACCTATAGTAATGACTAAGGCTCAGACCCTTAATGGTGGCTCTCGTTCCTTCCTGCTCATGGCATCAACGACGACATTTGCTTTCCCTAGGTGATAACGAATCTCATAATCGTAATCACTAAGCAATTCTAACCAACGACGATGCCTCATATTCAGCTCCTTTTGATTAAGAATGTGTTATACAATCACCTTCTCTCTTTCCATCAACATAGCGCCCAAACCTTTGATCGAAGCATCGTAGTATACGATAAAATCTTCGCTTCCTTTACGTAAAGCCAGAATTGGTGCACTACACAACTTCTTCTTCAACAGTTGGAACGATGTTTCTTGTTTGTCACCCCACTCAAACCTGACCTTCTTCTGAGTAATATTGGTCATTTGTTTGGCAATCTTCAAAAATCATTCGATGAATCTTCAGTAATACCCAGCAAGACCTAAAAATTGACAAATTTCCGTTGGCGTCTTAGGAGATTCCCAGTCCTTTATGGATTCGATTTTGGCGGGGTCCACATAAATGCCTTGACTATCAATCATGTGGTCGAGAAATTGTACCTTAGGAATCCAAAATTCACATTTAGATAATTTAGCTTACAACTCCTCTTTCTTAAGCAATTCCAGAACTGCCTTAAGATGTTCTTCATGTTCCTTCTTGTTCTTGGAGTAGATAAGGATATCGTCAATAAAGACAATTACAGATTTATCCAAAAATGGATTGCATACGCGGTTCATGAGGTCCATAAATACCGCTAGTGCGTTCGTCGAGCCAAATGGCATAACTTGGAACTCGAAATGACCATACCGAGTTCTGAACGCCGTTTTTGGAATATCCTCTTCCCGTACTCGAAGTTGGTGATAACCTGATCGCAAGTCTATCTTAGAATAAACACTGGATCCTTGTAGTTGATCAAACA
>BQNB010155557.1:0-15382 GCA_026074375.1 Tanacetum coccineum
TCCATTCTTTTGAAACGCAACTCATTAGAAACGTTTCCACTATCAAAGGTTTTATCAATGTCGATTAATTTCTCCTTAATAGACCTGGCAGCACCTGAATGAATCAAGTTCTTATCCTTAATCCACTGTCGGATAATAACCTTCAACTCTTGGAGCTTTTTCTTGAACCGAATCAACCTGTTACTGTCCGAATAAGAAAAGGAGTTCCAAGCATGTTCTACCATATCATCAAAACTATCCCTTTTAAACCACGAGTGATAGAAATGAAAAAGAGTCAGGCCAAAATCAGTAAAAACTTCTCGGAGAAGAATGAGACGGTGGTCAGAAAGATGTCTATCAAGACATAAAGCCGAGATAAATGGGAAGAAAGAAAAAATGCCTTCCGAGACCAAAAACCGACCCAATTTACTCATTTTACTAGCCGAAGGGTGCGACCACGTAAAAGAATACCCTTCCAAATTGACATCCACAAGCCCTGACGTCTCAATGAAATGATTAAAAAGAATTGATTTAAAAATCGCACGCATTGAATGATTTCAACACCAACCAGTCTTTAATCAATAGATCTCACCTCATTGAAATCACCATAACAACGCGACTCACCATCCAAACGAGATTTTATTAAGAAATGTACTCCCAAAGGGCTCGTTTAAGAACAGTAGATTGAGGAGCATAAACCACCACTATAAGAACCTTGAGATTATTGGAGCTCCAAGTTCCATAAATTGCGATAAAATTATCAGAAATAGTAACATTAGCCTTCTTGAAAACATTAGCCTCCCAAATGCATAAAATCCCGCCCGAATTACCAGCCGAATCACATGAGACGAATTGATAGTTAGAATTACCCCATATGCACTTGACATCCATATGAGTGATTCGATCCATCTTCGTCTCTTGTAACGCGAGAAAGTTAACCTTATGATGCACATTTAACTCCTTTACCCACTCCTTTTTCGTCTTGTGACCAAGACCTTGAATATTTAGAGAGAGCATATTCATTTTAAAACCGTATCATCTCCTTGAACCCCAATGATGTGTCCTATGTCTTTAATACAGCCTTCCATTTCATAACCCATTGATTTACCAACCCGAACCATATCGTCTAAAAGTTCCAGGATCGAACCACCTTTATGATTATGCGAGCGACTCAATTCGGAATGACCCTTTGATACCTCATTAACGTGAAACTCCTCAGAACTATTCATAGCCTGCGAATGGACAGAGGAGGAATTCTCCTTAACAATACCATTATCTTGACCATCATTAATGAGAACATCCTCCCGTCGAGACAACTTCGAGGTGAATCCAGGAGGGTGGGATGCACAACCCCTTTGGGATGTTTATTCAACATATCATATATACCAAAAAGATCCTCAAATTTTTGTTCTCCAGCCTTTTTACTACTTTGACAACCACTATTGGCTGGTGATACGTGAATATCATCAAAAATGGTATCCGAAACTCCATCAACGTCGCTATCAATAACGAAGTCTTCTCCTCCATGCTGTGGCCCAACCGAGTTATTACCAGCACTATGAAGAACCTCATCATCCGAGACGTACTCCGGTTCTTTGTAATTCAGAAAGCTCGGGGTCCAAGCAAATAGCTCTTTAGCACGAGCCAAGTACACCTTACCTTTATAAATAATTTTAAACTTCTCCAAAATATTATCAGGCCGATTAGTTTTAATACACAAACGTTTACGAGCGAACGAAGCAACAAGATTCTCCTCAATATCCATAATCTCCCCCCACTTCTTTCCGATCTTAATAAACGTTTCACGAGACCACATATTCAACGGGACACCTTCGATGTCTACCCATACAATCCGTTCATCACTAACAAAATCATGAGTCGCAAGCTGAATAACATGGAACCAAGACTTAACTCCAGTGTGAAGTAACATATTGTTTCTCACAGACTCATTAATCAGTTCAATCATCACCCACAAACCTCCGAGATATGTCAACTTAACCCCCGGGAATCCTTCCTTAGTAAGGAGAGTAAGCATATTAGGAATGGAGCTTACGTCTTTAACCTTACCCATTACATGCCGAGACAAATCCCGAGCGTAAACACATGAGTCATCCAACACCAGGGAAGGAGTGTCGGGAACAGAAGCAAAAGAAACATTCGAATGGTTGCCTTTAACGACGTTCACAAACGATCCAGGAGAAGGGTAGATTTTAGGTTGAGTATAATCCGCTGGTTTAGTGTAACCCGCTGGTTTAGGATTAAAAGTTGGCCGTTCAAAACGGACGACATTAGCATGAAGATGAAATCGCCCCACCCATAAAGTACACAAATTACTAACCAATCGGTCAACATCATCGACCTTTATAAAACGAACGAAAGCAAACCTCTTACCGGCTTTGGACTTGCGATTAGGAATGTAAACATCAACAACCTTACCGTACGCCTCGCACAGTTTCCACAAATCGCTAGATCCAAAATTCTCTGGGAAGTTTGTGACAAAAATCGATTTAGATAAACGTACGACATGATCTTCCTTTGAGCGAAAAGAAGACATCACGAAAGAAGATGGAAAAGGAATAAATTAGGATTTTATTGTTTATAAAAAGGATTTGGATTGAAGGGAGATCTAAAACAAACGAAGCGGATTTGGATTGAAGAAAAAGGAGATCACGAAAAAATTAAGGAATTGATCAGGGATGATGACCGCCATCGGAGATCACGAAGCGGATAAACAAACTATTTTTTTCTCTCCACTTTCCAGACGTGATGTAGATCTGAAAAAGAAAAAGGCTAAATAAACAAGATATGGGGATAAAACAGTTAACCTAATTTTATTTGGCCCATTTAATTAGGGAGATTATTAAAAAAGTGACAGTTTTTTGGGAATTAATAAATTTTAAATTCGTGTAGTACCCTTTACTAATTTATTTACTTTTTACCCAACACTCTTGTAGTTTACAATAATTACACAAATGGCCCAAATCATCCTATTCATTGATTAGATAATCTAATGGTTTATAATTGGTTCTGTAGGTTCTGTACAAAAAAGTGATTCTGCATTGAAAATCTCACTATATGTGTGTGTGTATATATATATAGTTATAATCAAATAAGAAGAAAACTTAAAATGTGAATAATAAGAAGAAACCACAACCACACATTTAAGATGCACCTAAAAAATGGATGCATCTCCTATTAAAATTCTCTCTCCTATTTAAAATGTGTGGCTATGATTCCTTCTTATTCTTCTCATTATAGTTTTTCTTCTCACTAGATCCCTACTCTATATAGAGTTATATATATGTATATATAGATATACGTGAGAATTTAAAAGTTTATAATAGTTTCGGTCAAACCTTATGGATTAGTCGGCCAAAAAGTAGGAAACTATGGTCACCCAAAAAAATTACAAAAGTTTTGAAAGGATATCAACGTAATTACAAAAGTGAGAAGAACATTGATGTAATGCTGAACTTTAGTAAAGATATGAATGTAAATGACCCAAAATAAAGTATTCACAGATTATAGAGAAAATAAACACCATCTCTTTAGGAGAAAATACATTTCAAATAATGAAAACAAAATAAACACACACAAAATGTCTTTCTCTCTCTTAGAAACCCTAGCCACCATCTCTATTCTTCATTATCAATCTCCTTTTATCCTTAGTGTTTGAATTCGTTATAACCCCTGAAATTGGGATCAATCATTCATTGATTAAGCCCATATCGAGCGTGTTAGGCGATCTTCTCATCTTGGGATTTAAGGTTTAGATCTGTTTGTTTTCCCTTCAATCTAATCTCTTTTTAAATCAACCCCAAATTGACTCCATTTCCGTTTCCTTTTCTCCTCGCCTCCATTAAACAAGATCTCCCTTCAATCCAAAGAACTCATCTCATCTGTTTATCATGGGTATCGATGATTGGCATGTAGTTTCGAGGAAGAAACATGGTTATAGATCTTATGAAGACGACGTGGCTAAGATCTCGATTTCGATTTACGTGTCTAATCTTCCAGAGACATTTTCGGCCAAGGATCTGTTTCATGCTTGTAATAAGTATGGACATGTTGTTGATTCTTTCATTCCACTGAAGAGATCAAAGGAAGGTAAAAGATTTGGATTTGTCAAATTTATCAATGTTTCTAATGTGGAAAGATTGGTGGGTAATTTATGTACGGTATGGGTTGGTCGTTATAAGTTACAGGCAAATAAGGCACGATTTGGCAGGCCACCTTTGAATGGCAGGAACATTCGTAATTCGAAGAGTGATGATAGACATTTAGGTGGGTTCAAGGAGCCTAATGTTAGGCCAACGAATGGGAATAAAGAAACCAGGAATAATTCGTTTGCTTCTGTGTTGAAATCGAACCAGCCTAATAATTTGTCATCTTCTAATATGATTCATGATTCCTCACCTGCTATTGCTCTTGATGATGATTGCTTATCAGCCAATGATCTCTCTTGTGTTGCTATTGGGAAAATTAAAGATATTAACGCCCTATCTAACCTTTCTGTCATCCTTAACGATGAGGGTGTGACATAAAGATATCTTATCTTGGTGGGTACTGGGTCCTGATCCAATCCAGAAATCTTGTGCTTCCAAAAGAAAAATTGATTATAATGCTGGTGTATTGAATTGGATTCTTATGAACTTGGTAATGCCAATAATTTTTTGTGAGCGATATCAGACTTGTTTGATTGCTAATAGAAGGATAACTCCCTATGTGTGCGTGGAACAACAAAGGCTCTCAAAATTGTGTCTCCTAGGAGGTACTTTGGACTCTGTCGATGTTGGTTAGAGGATAGTTCGTTGACGTCAGAAAGTTGTGTGACTACCAAGAGTTTGTACTATTATCAATGATACGTACCAAAATCACTGTTAAAGGGGAAAGTTTATTGGTTTCGAATTAGAGAATAGAACCTTGGTCTCTGCTGATAGACGATGAAATTTTTGGAATCATCTTCTGATGATGGAATTCGTAGGAAGACGAAAAAAATAATTCATTATGGGGATGCGAATGATCATTTGTTTAGAGTCTAGCTTCACTGATATGAGAATATCGAAAACATTATTATGAACAGGGAACTCTAAGATAAGTTATCAGAAGATCCTTTTGGTATTTAGACAACATTCTTTAATAAGCAAGAGAATAAGGAGGCGGGTTCAGGATAGCGATCTTCTCACTCTGGTTTTCACTCAAGGGTAAATGTTGGTGTTAGTGTTTATTGCCTATGCATTCTGATAATTAGGCCTAATATAGGGGGATCTCAAAAGTTCAGTTGGCGTTAACCAATCCTCTTAGCCTTAAATCAGGAGGATCTATTTAGGATTGTTATGAAAACTTGGTGGAAGTCGGAACAAATATGGATACAACATGGCGGATGCAAGGAAAACCTTAGAGGATATGTAGCTCTCATGGAGATTCCATGGTCTTTAAATGAATGTTTATGTCTTTAAAACATTCAAGGTTCTAGGCCAAGCGCCAAGAAACGTGGATTCGGGTGTTAAAAACACTAAGAATTGATTAAACTTTGTTGCTATTCATGAAACAAAGTTGGAAAAGCATTATCTTTTTTATATCAAAGATTATGGGGTATTCTTTTTCGACTTTTTCTTTTAGTTCTTCTGTTGGTCTTTCAGGAGGAATTTCTATTGTTGTGTGGGATCCCTAATAGCTTTGTTAAAGATAATGCCACCATTTCTGATTATTTTGTGGCGGTTCGTGGTACTTGGCTTTCTACTGCTACTAAGGTTATGTTTCTTTCTATTTATGCTCCACAAGATATCTATGAGAAGAAATCTCTTTGGGAATATATTACTCACATTATTGATACATGGGATGGAGAATGCATTATTTTAGGCGATTTCATGATGTTCGATCATAAACAAGGAAGGTTTGGCAAGTTTTTTAATTGAAAAAAACGGCCGCCAATGCTTTTAATCAACTTCATCTCTATGCTGGGCTTAATTGATCTTCCCCTGAAGGGATATTCGTTTACTTGGGCTTATCAATCGGCCACGAAAATGAGTAAATTGGATAGGTTTTTAATTTCTGAAGGTTTATTCTGAATTTCCTTCTCTGTCAGCTATTTGTCTTGACAGGCATCTTTCCGCGATCACTAGAACCTTTCATTTATGCGCGATAGTTGTTATGATTTATGGGCCTCCTTTTTAGTGTCTATCAATCTGGTTTCACAAGAAAAGGTTTTATAAAACTCATTAAGGATTCATGGAGCTATTCCAAAGTTCTAAATGATTCTATAAGATTATTCTTTTTAAAGAAAAAGTTCAGGCACTTAATATCTTCAATAAAAGTGTGGTGTAAGATGATATATAACGCTTAATGATACTTGCTTTTTATCAAGCTCGGTTGTTGATCTTGACAAGTTATTCGATAATGGGCTTAAGCAACGAGGAGTTAGTCACATGAAAGGATTTCTTCTTAAGGAGATTATAATTTTAACATAAGTCATCTTTGGACTTGGCTCAGGAAAGCAAAGGTAAGATGGGGCCATTTGAAGGGGGACGATGAAATTTCCAAATTTTTCATTGGGATAATTAATAAAAAAGATGCAATTGCTATTCGTGGTGTTTCAATAGATGGAGATTGGATTGACGACCTTGCAAGGTTAAAAAACGAATTTTCTCAGGCACTTTGCCAATAGATTTGAGAGTCCTTTGGTCCTTGTTTTGCTATTGATTGTCTTTGTCAAATGCTTTCTTCTGCGCAGGTGGATGACTTGGAGTGTGATGTTACGTTGATGAGATCAAGAAAGCGGTTTGGGATTGCCGGAACCAATAAATCACGGGTCCGGTACGGATTCTCATGTTGATTTATTCGTACTTTTTGGATATTCTTAAGCATGATTTTGTTAATGCGATCCGTGAGTTTTTCATTCAAGGTTATGTTCTTCCTGGAAGTAATTCATCCCTTCATTGTTATCCTAAGCAACATGTTGCGAAGTTTGTTTAAAAGATTTAAAGGCCAATTAGTTTATTGGGTGTTTTTACAGATCGGTTACTAAGATTTTGGCTACCTAATCGTCTTAAGATGGTAATATCTGAGCTTATTAGTGATGTTCAATCTGCTTTTGTATCCAACCGTCAAATTCTTGACGGTCCTTTCATCTTAAATGAGCTTATTTCTTGGTGCAAAGCTCATAAATCGAAAGCCATGATTTTTAAAGTGGATTTTGAAAAGGCTTTTGATTCTGTGAGATGGGACTTCTTAGATATTATTTTAAGAAACTTTGGTTTGTATTTAAATGGAGAGGATGTGATTCAAGGATGTCTTTTCGTCGGCTATGGGGATCTATTCTTGTTAATGGTAGTCGACTGCTGAATTTAATTCACAAGGGTTGAAGCAAGGAGACCTTATCTCCTATTGTGTTATCTTAGTTATGGAAAGTTTGCATCTTTCTTTCAATAATATCATAAATGCTGATCTTTTTAAGGGTATCCGATTTGATGATTCGTTGACGTTATCTCATCTTTTCTATGCTGATGACGCAGTCTTCATTGGCAAATGGGATAGAGCAAACATCCTTACCATAGTTCGTATGCTCAAATGCTTCTTTTTGGCTTCGGGTCTTCAAATCAATATTCTTAAGAGTAAACTCATGGGCATTGGAGTCTCTAATGAGGTGGAAGTTATTTGCGGCAGCTAACATTCTTGGGTGTTCTACTTTTTTTCCACTCGTTCTCTTATCTTGTGTCCAAGGTTTGGGTTGTCTCTTCTTGAGAAGGGGCTTGGGGATGTGATAATGGTAAAGTTTTCTAAAGATTATCAAATGGAAAATTAAGGCTCTTTCCTGTTGGTGGACGGTCTTACGTTAATCAAGTCACTAGTCCTTACGTCCTTGCTACTTTAGCATATGTCGCTTTATAAAGGATCCTTTTGGTGTTCTTCGTGATTGGAATCCCCTTCGCAGAAAATTTTTTTAATGGGTGCCGATATAAGTGAAAAGGCATTCTCTTTGATTAGTTGGACAAAATTTGGGCTTTAAACAAAAGGAGGGCTAGGTGTGTCCAGCTTCTTTGCGCTTAATAGATCCCTTATTATTTAAGTGGTTTGGAGATTTCTTTCGCAGGTGCATCCCCTTTGGAATCGTTTATTGGCTGTTTTATATGGCCAATCGTTCTCCTTTTGTTCACCCACGGTTCGGTTCAGTTTATCTCCTTGGAATTGTTATCTTGAAAAGAGATCAATTCTTTTTTGTCAGCAAATGGTTATTTAACCCTTCTTGCGCTTTGAAAAAGGAAAGTGGGACATGTGGATCACTCTCTTTGGGTAGATTTGTTGGATGATGTTCCCCTTAGCTAGATCTTTTCCTTTGTTTATATGCGTTGGCTCAAAAAGGTATTACGGTTTCAGATAAATCATGATGCTTCGTTTTGTTGCTTTCTTTTCGTAGATAACTCCGTGGAAGGGGTGGAAGAAGAGCCGCTTCACCATCTAGTTTTGAATTGTTTGGGTTTATATATTTATCTCCTTCAATGATCGTATGGGCATGGCTTCTTGGATCTGTTCTGGTTGAGTTTTCTGTTCACTCGGTCTTAGAACATTTATTGATGATATTCTTTTTACCTTTTGTTGGGTGGACGTTACTAGATGGGTGGAAAGTGGTTTCCAATAAAGGTTTAAATATTTTAGCGTGAAAAGTTTGTTTGGATAACTCCCCACGAGACTTAACCTTTCCTTCGTTTATTTTATCTACTGGGATTGATTTTCCTTCTATTTTATATGCCCAATTTTGGTTTAGACAGGAGATCATGCTCGCTTTCTTTTCTATTTGTAATTTTGCTCGGACTTTATGGCGTAAAAATTGCTCTGGTGGGAATTGACTATTCAGATTTTTCTTGTTGAAGAATGGATGGCTTGGTTCAAACTACTCGGTTTTTTAAAGCTCAAAAGGAAATGCTAGAAGGGGTCTTTTAAGTATGTGGTCGGATGATTTGGAAATTCCGCCACACAAGTGTTTTTGGATCTTACTCATCCGCGTATGGAGCTTCTTTTTGATGATTTGTATTCGTACTCTTTACTTGCGTGGGTTCCAATTGATGTAAAAAATTAATTGATTGGATTTCCTGGATGAAATGTCCTAAATCCATATCCTTGTAATTTTCTAGCTTCTTGCTAGTTTTTTTATTAATTTCAATTTGCCGTTCAAAAAAAAAAAAATTCACAGATTATATATTTATTTATTCATGTATACTTTTTGGCATCGAATATATAAATAACATATTGATTTTTAGATATACGTGAGAATTTAAAAGTTTATAACAGTTTCGGTCAAACCTTATGGATTAGGCGGCCAAAAAGTAGGAAACTATGGTCACCCAAAAAAATTACAAAAGTTTTGAAAAGATATCAACGTAATTACAAAAGTGAGAAGAACATTGATGTAATGTTGAACTTTAGTAAAGATATGAATGTAAACTATGGTCACCCAAAAAAATTACAAAAGTTTTGAAAGGATATCAACATAATTACAAAAGTGAGAAGAACATTGATGTAATGTTAGACTTTAGTAAAGATATGAATGTAAATGGCCCAAAATAAAGTGTTCACAGAGTATTAGAAGATAAAAATGCAAAATTTTACGTCCACACCCTTTTGGACCAGAACCTTAATCTGGCGCTTTAGACCAACTCGGCCATCTCAACTTTTTGACGGCAACTGTGTAATAGCTATACATGTATAAAATATTTTCTTGTTACTATTCATCCACTCAGTTTTGATCAGTATCCATAGAAAAGACCATAGATGCCTTACTCTTTGTTTAAGATTTCTAGTTGTCAGTAGAATGTTTCTGATACGTCTTTCGGCAAATAAAGAAAACAAAAGAACGAATATGCCAAAGTCCATGTCACAAAAACTAACAAAACTGAATAGCTTTATATATTGCTCTAGTAAAAAAACTTACCTGTTTCTGCAATATTTATTACTATATCATATGAGAAAGCACTTTAATAAAACTATGTATGAGAAGATTGTGTTCTATAACAAGTTTCAGATCATGTTCACATTTTTGTTCAAAAAGTTACAAAATCTCATCTGGTGTTCACGTTCTAGTGTAGCTAAGGTAACCCTGATCTTTTACTTACTACCGTTCTACTAAGGTAACCCTGAAATTTACATTCATAATATATAGATATCACAACATGTTTAAAATAATCTACAGACAGATTTGAGTTTAAAATTATAAAACTCTTTCAATACTTTTACATTGTTCTTTTGAAGATATACCAAGGAGGTACGAAACGTTTATTGTCTATCAACCAGCATCAAGCACATGTATAATTGCGTTTGTGATGAGTTTTCGACACCAACATATTTCGGTTGCTTTTAGACTTTTAAGCTTTAATTCGAGACGAATAAAATGTAGAACAAATAATCGATCTCAAATATATAAGAACTTAGTGAATACGGCATGAGTTCAATATCTACAATTTTTGTATCACACAAGTGACCATTCTAAAATACCCCTAATCACAAGTCAAAACTTGAGTTTAGGAGTTTTTAGTAACATTTTCAAGTTCAATTTCTGCTAGGTGCAAACTGTTGGATTATGTCCACGCAAAATAATATATATTCGAAAAATTTATTCAAGCCTACGAGGACGCACGCCTTAATACGTAAAACAATTATAGTAAATATATTAAATTTAATATATTTAATGATAAAGCTTAAACGAGCATTAAATATTAATAATTATTTAACGGGAGTTATATTAGTCGTTAATAGTTAAAAGGAGGATTAATATGCAATTATGAAAAAAAGGAAAGTGTGAGAATTGTTTCCTTTTTGCCTTGGTCAATTAGTTTTCTAATATTCAAAAGGAGGTGGAATTACCTAACTTGCAAGCCAAGATTGCTTGCCTGTATAAATAGATATAGGAGATCATTATTCTCATAACTTGAAATCTAATCCCTAAATCTCTCATCTCCTCTCCCTTGTGCGATCGACCGAAAATTCCCAAAGATATTCGGTTCTTGTGCTCGTTCGACCCAAGGAAACCACAAAGGGTTTCAAACGTTGATTTCTTTGAGAACATAGTGGTGCGATTTGCTTTATCACTACTAATACTAGCATACTTATTGTTTGCTAGGAACGTATTGTGTGTGTTGAAGTAGAGGGATCTTATCTAGATCTTGGGTGGTTTTACGTGGTATTATTTATTATACACGCGCGTATATTCAAGAACGGTGTTTCGTTAATTGCTAAAAGGTGCATGTTCTTGATCCCTTTGTTAATTGTATATTCTATACGTGTTTATATGTTCCGCTGCGTACTCATGAAATTTAAATGGTTAACTTGTTGTAAAATCCCAACAGTGGCATTGTTGGGATTTGGTAATCAGTTAACCATTAACACTACGAGTACGCAACGGATATGGATCATGTTTGGTTCATATAGTTAACACACAATAAATAAACAAAAGGTAAACAAGAAAACTAACCCTTGAAGTTAACAGCAATTGAAACTTAGTGAATAAGTTTCCACCTCTACGAGAACTCACACAAACACGTAAACATGCACGCCCGGATACTAGTCCCACTTCACGTGTATCCCAAACAACCTTTGTATACTAAATACCCCTGAACAAAGTACACAAAACCACTCTTGTATTTGGCACCAAAAA
Organism: Tanacetum coccineum; assembly: GCA_026074375.1. Taxonomy (NCBI): domain Eukaryota; kingdom Viridiplantae; phylum Streptophyta; class Magnoliopsida; order Asterales; family Asteraceae; genus Tanacetum; species Tanacetum coccineum. The sequence continues at coordinate 11,627 of BQNB010155557.1, forward strand.
TCAGGAAGAAAGAAAAGGGTTCACCGAATTCGGTTTCTACCAAAAATGGCAGATTTCAACTGAAAACCAAAACCACGAATCCTAGCTTGCTTCTATTGGTTCTCACGCCTTGAGAACAATTAAACCAAAGCTCAACACCTTCTAGAACAGCTTGGGATCAAATCACAATTCGAAAACCCTCAAAGAGGCTCACCGAATTTGGACAGAAAGTGTGTAGATGAACCGAAAATCAATAAAACCCTATTTAGGGTTTAGTATTGCGTATGATTTTAATGGAAGGGAGAAGAAAGGAGTTTTGTGTGTTCTTGGATCTGTTGTGCCGTGCAAATGAGCAAGGGGATGAGGGTTTTATAAAGCCCTCAAACCCTACTTGTGATAAGATTAAAAACCTAGTGTTTAAGTCTTATCATAAAACCTCCAATCCTTATCACCATTCTCTTTTCCTTATCCCTACATCCATCGAACCTAGACATCCCCTAGAACCTTCCAAGTGGCCGGTGTAGGTCCAACCCTAGATAGATCTTTACGCCTGTTGAGGTTGTAGAGCACTTATGTAATCACAAGCAACTCTAAGAGAGACTCTAACAAATGAAACTATTGTTTACGCGGAATATAAACAACAGAGTTAAAGAATTACTAAAAACAATGATCCTCTATGGATCTTTTCTATTAATAACAAAAGTGTTTTTCTAATGAATCAAATATGTGCCTTCATCCAAGGCTGTAGGTTTCTTAAATACCCATGAAACCCTATCTACTTGTTTCCTTAAGACTCGCTAAAAGCTAAAGTGATAAGTGTTATCACTTCCTAGGATATCTCATGCATATCCCTATCACTAACTAACTATAAACATATCCTTACCAGTAGGAACTACATACCTACCAGCAGGAACTTTTACTCTACCCGTAAGAACTACATACCTACTAGTAGTAACTATCTATTACAAAATTCCTAACAATCCTCCCCTAAACTTGAATTTGACATAGTTAACTTCAAGTTTCTAGATAGATCTTTCGTTTAAAACACCAGAGGATTGAACAGCAACATCCCGAAACCGACTCCAAAAGCAACTTTCATATGCGTTGAACCAGCAACAAGACAATCATCATCTAATCGTGAACTGCAACAAGATCACCACAACTACATGAATGGGTTTGAGGAGCCTTTACCAAGTAGCCATTCACTCTTGGGCTAGTCAGTCCATTGGCACCCAGAAAGGGTCAAATCCATGGAGGACTGAAACTATGTTTAACTCTTTAGTACATGAAACATAGGCGAGTTGAGATCCCTAATGATTTTTGGCAAACCATCACAGCCATCAACGTATTTGATTTAGTCTTTACCAAGAGCCGTACCCTGTTAGACTAGCCACTTTTCATTCCAAGAATATGGCAAGTGAAAACCGTCCAATTTTGGGTAACCTGGCAACCATCAACGGATTTTATAAGCCTTTACCACATAACCGTTTGCTTGTGGGCTAGACAATCCTTGAGACCTAGAAAGGGTTACTCCCATGGTGGATTGCAAACCATATCAACTCATTGGTACTCGAAACATCAGTCAGTTGAGGGACTCTATGATTTTAAGCAAATCATTAAAGCTATATCAATTCATTCTGGTCATAGACCTGGGAATTGAAACCATACCTCAATTGATTCTAGCCTGATGGCCTGGTAATTGAGAACCATAGAGTGTTGCACTAAAAAAATAATTCCGTTAAAGATTGTGCCATAAAACTAGTTTATCAACTTAGATCAATGAAATACAAAGATGAGCCTGAAAACCAAAATGCTCAACAGCAGTTTAAAAACCAAGGGATCCAGTTCCAAAAGAGTATACCAAAAACCAAGATTTTCCAAGAGACAAAAACCATTTACAACAAGTTGTACAAAATATAGAAGAAAACAAAAAAAAATAATAAGAGATATATAACAAACTTAACAATACCAGTCATGAACCTTAGGACACCTTAAATCAGAAATTTGTTTCTTGAGAAAGGCAATCAACTGAACCGCAGTGGTAAGTTCATTACCCACTGTGTCATGACAAATTTCCAATTGATGATCAAGCATCCTTTCGATAAGGTTGACAGAGAGAGGATACTTATTGTCAACAAACATATATATCACTAGCCCACTAACCGTCTCCAACACATGGATACCAGTATAAGAATATAAGTTCCAGCTTTGAATAATCCAAGTGTGTTGGTTCTTCCAAACATCACTACCATCATTCACTTTAGGTGAATCTATAAAAACCTTAAGATCTCCCCAAAGAACAAGACCAACTCCCTCAGCTTTTTTACCCTGATAAAATGTCATCACACGGCCATAGATGATCATCAAGTCTGTTCTAGTAACCAAGTGAAGGATTTCCCTAAGACTTGTAAAGTATTTGCGAGAGTCGTCCTTCCTGTAGATGACATTGATCCAGCCAAACCCTATAGGCAATAACTCCCAGTTAACAACAGCATGCAAATTAACGGGTGTATCATCATCAAAAGTAGAATCTACATCAGAAGCATACTTAATGCACATTTTGTGTTCAGCTTCAGGATCTCCGTCTTCAATAGGAATGGTAGAGTGAGAAGGATGAACACCTTTTCGACCTAATCGCTTCTTCCTGGTACCAACCTTCTTGGGTGAGGAACCAGTGTGTTGAGCTGTAGAAGCAGTGCTAGAAGGAACTTCAACATCCTCTTTTGTAGCCTTCTGAGAAGGAACTTCAACAGATGGTTGTTGTGATTCATCAAGAATAGAAGACTGTGGAGCTTCAGTTGGTTTGAACTTCTTTGAACTAGCTTGTTCCAAATCTTTTAAGAGACCTCTTGATGTTTAGAGATTTCAATTCTGCAACAGCTGCTCTGATTTTGTCAAACTCAGTTTTAAGTTGATCATCAGAAAATGACTTCACATGCTTCATGGTCCATCCTGTAGTATAAATGGTGGAGCTTTGATTCTTCACAAAAGTTCTCATATAAGCCTTCTGTTGTGCATAGGTCATACGCTTATTCCTCTTGTCCTAAAACCTCTGTGCAGCAAACTCTCTTCTTCTCTTAGCAATCAGAGCTACCATTCTTTCAGCAAAGTTAGCTTCATTATCAGCAGTAAGTCCTTGATTAGCATGGACTTGACCTATTATGTCAGTCCAATCAGAATCTGTATAGTATTTTGTTGAATTCAGCACATCCTGTTGTCTTTTCCTTTGCATCTCTTCTCTCACTCTTTCTAACTCAGCCTACTCTTCTGCATGCATTCTCCTAGCAGCTTCTTCACCTAACCTGTCTTCCTCTTTTTGCCTAAATGTTCTTTCTTTGACTGGAGGGTCTTCTTCTAACAAAGGAGATTTACCCTTGTTGAAAGGATCAGCAGAAGGACCAGTAGTAGCACCAGCAGGAACATCAGAACCACCAGCAAACTCATCAGAAGGAATATAGGAACTAGGTGGAATATCAGCATCATGAGAACCACCAGTAGGAACAGCTGAAGCAGCAGCAGCTGCCTTAGCCAGCTTGATAAGAGGATCCACATCTTGGTCAGCATCCTCGTCCTTGTCAGAATCAGTCAGCACAAACTTCCTTTTTCTCCCTTTGAGCTTATCCTCTAACAATTTTACCTTCTTAACCAGCTTTCCTACTACCTCCTTAAACAGCAGCTTGTGTGCGTGAAGATCAGATTCTTGAGTATTCACTTTCTGCACAAGAGTAGACACTAGAGAAGACAATGCTGTTAGTTTATCAGGGTCCTCAGCACCTC